>JANVCC010010406.1:3560041-3608301 GCA_025345505.1 Todiramphus chloris collaris
AAAAAAAAAAAAAAAAAAAAAAAAGAAAAAGAAAATCAGAGTAAAAGCTTGCTTTATGTAATATGTTGGTAAAATAACCATTTGCAAGCTACCAGAAAAATGAATGGAGACATTTTCCCACCTCCTCTATGTTTCCCTTGTGCTTGGGACAGTATCTATAATTATAAGTCCTAAGCAAGATCCTCACTTGTAATAAGACATTGTAATGTTGGCGGGAAGGACCAAAATTGTATTAAACTCCCAGTTTTACCTGAGGAGACAAGATAGATAGGGCTGACCATGTGAACGGCTTCTTCTGGACTATCTGAGAGGAGACACAGGAGACAGCATGCTGCAGAGAATCCAGGAAATCAAGGGAGTGAGCTGTAATTTAAAATAGGATCCTCTATGCATCTTCACCACCCATAAGTTACCAAATCCTACCAGGGAACTTTTCTGTCTCTGAAGGAGGTCAGTATACAGGGAATGCAGCTATCTGAGCTGAACTCCCCCCCTCTCCTGGGCTGCCCTGCTTTGTTTCTAGTAAGTGAGGACAAAATCTTTCTGGAGTTCCTTGCCCTGCTGCACCCCTGTCTTGTTAAATGACTTCAACCAGCATACTGAGCCCTGTTTCCTACCTGCAAAATACAAGTAATAAGTGACATTTCAAAGAATTGTTTGCTTTGGTGGTTATGTCCTTGCACAAAAGCAGTTATATGGGTGTGACAAAGTTGCATTGATACAGAGTTATGAAACCTGGAGACTGGAATTTAAGTTTTAGAGTTTTAACATTCAACAGAAACATGCAGAAGGAACTATATGCAGTATTTTAAGCCATGCAATGTCTATCAAGATAAAAGCTTCTGTCAGTGGATTTGTAGGTGCTTATAAAATAAAAGAATTTTGGACATTGTGGTTTTAAGCATTAGATGGACATACATGCCATTCAGATTATTGACATTTGTTGAAATCGAATTCAGGCTTTCATCATACAAATACTGTTATCTTTATTTAGTATAGTCCTTTTGCTCTTTCTCATTCCATCTACAATTGTAAGTATCCTGAAAGCTTTCAGGTTTTGCCAGATGGGAACAAAGACATACAGAACAGAGTGTGGTTTTAGTTTAGGGTTTCATTTAAGATTGTCATGGTTTAGAGTCAGGGCAGCCCCTTAGACCTATAATGGATGCTCTCTGTTAACCCCTCTCCCTCCCCAAATGGGAAGAGAAAGGGAATAAGGGAGAGATACTCAGCAATTAGAACAGAGAACTAGAGCAGCTTTCATGAAAATGAAAATAATAGTAATAAAAATGGAATATATACAAAACCAGTACGGAATCCAGCCCCCCGATGGTAATTACATCACCACTGATGCTGTGGAGCAGGCACTGGGGGATTCCCAGACTGGGCCCCACAGCAGACAGGAGCTGTGTTTGGGAGCTGGATTCTGGTACCGGGTTCAGGAACACAGATCAGGATTGAAGGCAGAATTGACACAGTCCTCATCAGATGCCAGCCGTGGAAGAAGTGAGGAAGAAACCAGAAGAGGACCGGAGCTGAGCCAAGCTGTGCGAAACAGGACCCTCGTGATCCTTCAGATTTATGCCGGATATGCCGTATATGGGCTGGAATCCCTGGTTGGTCAGTTTGGGGTCACCTGTCCTGGACACTTCTCCCTGCAGGTGCTGTCTTTTACTTTCTACACCCCCAGTGTGGTCCATAAGAGCATAGAATTAGAGAATCATAGAATGGTAGGGGTTGGAAGGGACGTCTCGAAATCATCGAGTCCAACCCTCCTGCCAAAGCAGAAACACCCAGGGCAGGCCACACAGGAAAACATACAGGCGTGTCTTGAAAGCCTTCAGAGAAAGAGACTCCACAACCTCTCTGGGCAGCTTGTTCCAGGGTTCTGTCACCCTCACAGGAAAGAAGTTCTTCCTCATGTTGAGATGGAACTTATGTTTCACCTTGATACCCTTACCTCTTGTTCTAACACAGGGCACAACTGAAAAGAGACTGGTCCCTTTTACTTGACACTCACCTTTCAGATATTTGTAAACATTAAGATCCCCTCTCAGTCTTCTCTTTTCCAGGCTAAACAACCTCAGGTCTCTCAGCCTTTCCTCATAAGAGAGATGTTCCAGTCCCATAATTGTCTTCATAGCCTCCGCTGGACTCTCTCTAGTATTTCCCTGTCCCTCTTGAACTGAGGAGCCCAGAAGTCAACACAATACTTCAGATGTGGTCTCACTAGAACAACATAGAGGGGGAGGAGAACCTTGCTCAGCCTCCTCTGACCTTGGTCTGGACACCAATCCTTGGTAGTAACTCTAACCATGGGGTGTTATCACTGCTAGAAGCAGACACTGCCTGTGAGAACAGGCTGCTATCTTCAGACAGTGCAGTTAATTAGAAGAACTGATCTGAAAAGTAAAATCAGTGAACAGAATTAGTTCTGTTCTTACTCAAACTAGGGCAAAGATACATCTTAAAAACATGTGAGAGTCAAGAAAGCCAGGCTGCCACAGGCTTCTGAAACAAATCCAGGAAAAAAAAAGAAAGCACTCCTGCTCAACAGAAATGTCAAAATAATAATTTTAAATACATATATTTAGCTGATGTCTGCAAAAAGCTTTATAATCCCAAACACATCGCCTTATCCTGTGAATCAACAAGCACATGTAGCTCCAATTGGAGTACAAGGCAAGGACCAGGTTTGTCTGGACTAGACATTAGTATCACAATATGCATGGACCATACAAAATGTAAAATTAATGCACACACTGCTTTGTAAACCCATGGAATGTGCAGTCAGTTCCTTATGCATCCCAATTCACTAAGCATAAACAAAACTGTGGGAAATCATAAGATGAACCTGATACATTCCATTTTTCAGCCTTGCATGGTTGCCATTGCTTGTCTCTTCTGAATAATCCTATGGGTATCTAAAAGGCATGACTACAATGTAATCATTAAAATAATTACAATGTCGCTTCTGCTAGGGGCCTGGCTCTGCAATAAACCGAGTACGTTCAATCATCTTTGCAGAACTTAGCTACCCTTAAGGTTAGAGGACTGTTTGGCATCAGTAAGCACTTCAAAACAGTCAGCAGACAGCTGTCAAGAAAATGGTCTGGTTTGGGGGTCCCTTTCTGCAGTTGTCCTCTTTGGTTGCACCTACTCTTTATTTTTTTCCTTTTTTCTCATTTTAATTTCTTGCCAAAGGACATCACGGTTGCAGCCCCACATTCACAACCAAGATATTTATACAATAGTTCTCTAATGTTACTTTTAAAGCAAGCATTTTCTGTGTTTATCACACAGTTACACTGCATTAATTGTGATTGGAAGCAGATGAAGCCTGCTTAATACATGTGAATATTGACAACACCATGCAAAACACCTGAGCAATGTCTCCCACAGACAGAAATGTCAGCGGTAGTCTCAAACCAGACTGAACTGAGTTGTAATCTACTTAGGGGAGACCTTATCTCCATGTCCCAATATTTAAAGGGTGAGTACAAAGGTGTAGACTCTCTTTTTACACAAGTCACATAAAGAAAACACAAGTAATGGGGACAAGTAACTCCTGGTGAGATTCCAACTGGACACAAGAGTTAATAATCAGACACAGGGGAAAAGGGATTTTGCATGTGCTGGACAGTCTGTCAAAATCTGTGAGGGACTACTTGTGTAGCATATATTGCTTCACTCCTGCACCAAGCAGAAGATGATTAAACCTGGTGTTGGCAAAAAAATCTATGGCCAGTTGTTTTGCAATGCAAAAAGCAAGGAACTAGTGGCTATCCTGAGTCAGAAAACTTTCTTCTGGAAGACCACTGAGCCATCTCTTACAAAGGGCATTAAGGAAAAGCAGTCTACATGTGACATAACTGAAAATCCTCTTAATGGGACACCTGAAGATTCTATCTCATTAGCTGTTCTGTTAGTTTGTGGATTTAAAACTGCCTTCTTCGAATTTCAAAAGAATGTTTCAAGTTTTCTATTAGAACACTGTACAAAAGAGCACGGTGCTATGCAATTAAATGAGCACAGAAGGAAATACAGAAAATTATTACATATAAAGATTTGATAAGAGGACAAACCAGACCCGGAATAAAGAAAAATGTATTTCCCTAATCACAGTTTTATGATAACATGTATTGGAAATTAATGTGGTTAAATTTAGAAATGAACATGATTTTAATCAGCAGCATGCTTCTCCACGGTGTATGCATGTGTACTTCTTGGAACCAAAGCTCAGAGCTATTTCATATAGAAGTGTTACTTTGAAGGTCACACTTTAATTTTTATTTTTTAGCTTTTCTGTACTGCAGATTCTAGCCCAAATTTCCCAACTCTGACTGTGAGTGAAACACCAATGGAGAGAATCCATGAGTGACAGCATATAAACCCCACCTATCTACCTGCTATGCTCCACAGATGTTCACTACTTTTATTCTCAATCAGACCAATGGGTTACTTAGGCAACTGTATCTAACCTTTCTTTCTTATTTTCCATTTTGCTGCTTCTTTTCAGCTGTGACAAGGAACTAGGTCCAAAACTTTGCATTTCTCAGCCGTACTGATAGGTCTCGCATGGAACTTTTATTCTACACAGACAAAACCTAAGACTTTTGAGTTAATAACAGATGTAAGATGTAGTTGCCTTTACTGTTGTAAGAACTGTGTAAAGGAGCAGTGGTGTTGATCCTAAATCGGCTGCAGTGTCTTGCTGGTTGCCCTAAAATAAACTGAAAGTGTCAAAAGCTGACGAACGCCCGACATTGGAAAGATTGTGTTCGGGGTGTACCTATTTGAAATTGTATGTAGAGTTGACAGTGCATCCGCGTGCACGTGGCCTATATGGACAGTCCGTAAACGCGCACCAGGTAATCTGCTCTCCCTGTTGTCAGCTACTGTCACAGCAGGGTGAAAGAATCCCGAGCGCCTGTTGCGGCGACTGTCCCGAGGGATCCGCAGGTAGGGCGGCTCCTCGCTGGGCCCCATCGGGGGACCTGCCGAAAATCTGGGAGCGAGGGACGGCTTTACGGGCGGGACCTGCGGGACCATACGCGCTCCCGGTGCGGAGCCGGTGCCAGTCTGACGGCGGCTCTCGGAGAAGGGGCTTTCAAGGCGCGTCTCCTCCGGGCCCCCCGCTGTTAGTCTACGGGAGACCCGGCACCACGCACAAGAATTACCACCTGTGAGGCGCTGCGGGGGAACGGACGGAAGAGAGGGAGGGAGGCAGGACACGGCGGAGAAACGGGGCAGAAACGGAGAAGCTCTGGGGGAGGCGAAGGGAAGGAGGCCAGGACGGCCCTCGGTGGCCACTGGCCGTCGGGGCAG
This sequence comes from Todiramphus chloris collaris, assembly GCA_025345505.1. Lineage (NCBI taxonomy): Eukaryota > Metazoa > Chordata > Aves > Coraciiformes > Alcedinidae > Todiramphus > Todiramphus chloris. The sequence continues at coordinate 3,565,370 of JANVCC010010406.1, forward strand.
AGCCCCGTCCGGGCTGCCCGCCGCGCCCCCGCCCCTTCCCGCCTGACGCAGGGCGAGGCGTGTTCCCCGCGGGCGCGGGCGGCCGGTGGCGGCAGGTGTGCGGCGCCCGCAGCTCGCCCAGCTCCCCCGGCCGCCGCTGAAGGTACGGACGCGGCCGCGCCGCGGGGACGGGGACGGGGACGGGGACGGGGACGGGGACGGGGACGGGGCGGGCGGCGGGGCCCCCTGAACGGGGCCGGGGGCTGCGCGGAGGTGGGACGGAGCCCTCCCGTCGGCAGGCCCTGCCTGTGAACCTTTCGGTTCCGAGGACGGGAAGCGCGGTGGCCCCCGGAGACATACCGCTGGCCCCGATGAGCTGGTGACGACCGAGACCCGATCTCCCCTTGCCGACACCAGTGTCAGGGGGCGAGTCGGATCGAGGTTTCCCTGTCCTGCAGCCTTTTAAGTGGGAGCGGAGAGGCGTCGGGAAGGAGGCTGGCTCCGTCACCGGCTCCTCCGGCGGGGCGGAGGTGCGGGGAAGGATGCGGGTATCCCTGGGCCCGCCGGCGGCAGCGATGCCCAGCTCAGCTCACTCCCGCCCGGGTCACCGGCCGCGGGGCTCGCTCCTCTCGTCGTCCGGAGAGTCCAAGTACTAAAAGTGACTTTCCTGACAAACAGTAATTGCGGTAACGTGAAACTGGCATCGGGTCAGCTGGAGTGTGATTACGGAGCAAACGGTAAGGATGAAAGAATAAATTTATCTTACCCAAAGACCCCTCTGTGGTTCTGAAATATAGTTTCAAGTAAATGCTTTCACAGGCAAACTGCCGCATTATGCTGCTAGCTACTCCTAAGATGCACTATTTAATCTCACACTTAAGTTATGTTTAGCCCTCTGCAGATCTCTGAAGTATCCCTTAAAGATACTGTCAAACATACTGCTCTTTAGTCGCGTGAGGCCTCCTGCATCACACTTAAGCAGATCATTTCATTGTTATGACTAGAGTTGAGGCCATAATAAATTTCTGAACGTGCTGAGCAAAAAATTATAAACACTACAGTATTATGCACTTCTCTGCTGTTTGTTCTCTGTGTAGACACTGTTTTTTGTCTGTGAGCTACTTTAATATTATTTTTTCAATGTTGGATTTGTTGTTTGGTTTTTGGGTTTTGTTTGTTTGTTTGTTTGTTTTGTTTTCGGTGTGTGTGGTTTTTTTTTTGTTTGGTTGGTTGTGTTTCGTTTTGTTTGTTTTGTTTTGGTGTTTTTTTGCAAGCCAGTAATTTCATGCTAGTGCGTTTGAGTCAATTCTGAAACAGTCTGCCACTGGCGTCTCCATCAGATGAGATTTCTAATTCAGTAAAACAGTGGTAGAGACTACGGAACAGCAGCCTATGGTTTGCTGACATCTCTTGATTTTCTTTCTTTTTTTTTTTTTTTTGTATTTAGAAGGAACCCTTGAAGCCTATTGCAGTGTTGCCTCACCATCCCACTTTTTGGCAGTACATCAGTTTAAGCCCACTTAGCTTAGTTTTTCAGAAAGCTTCTTAAAATAAACGTGTAGCATTAAAACGTTTTGCCCTGCACGTGTACTCAGGGATGCATATATTTAAGAGGGGGTTTATGTACAGATTATTTCAAGATAGAACTTGTACCAGTGATTAATAAAATATCTTCTCAATACATTTCTAAAAATAAATAATTTCTGTAACTTTTAACGCTGAGAAATATCTGAGCCTATATGCACTAGGATTAGGTGCAACCAGGAGAGAAAAAAAAGTATACTTCTACACCACCTGACTATCCATAGGGAATGAGTTTTACAACTTTAAAGTCAAGAGTGGATTTTGGCTACGAGGTGAAACAAGGTGGGTGTTTTCAAGGTAGCAGTCCACTCATAGGCAGTACCACGACAGTATGCAGAAACAGAGAAATCTAAGTATCTTTGTAGCTGTAAAGGCTGGATGCAACCTTAAAGTTGAAAAGAAGTGCATTAGCACAATGATTGACCTCAGATTTTGGACTTTGTGCAAATAGTTGCAGAAGGGGTTTTTGCACTTTTTTTTTTAAACGTTTGACTGCTTTTTAAACTGCTTTAATAAATATCCATAGCACACTGCAGTTACAGAAGAGTTTCTAACCTGAGAATAGAAGCAGGATTTCCCCTTTAAGGTGGTTTGTGTCAGTGTATTGGGGTTCTTGGCCACACAGCAAACCTGAGCTACAGGAAGCAGCCCCATCAGACCCTGCTTAGTCTGGAGCAGCATCTTGTCTTAAGTTTCTCTTTCTTTGTGTTTAACTAGAATAATTCCAAGAAATGAAGCAAGCTGTCCTCTTCTTGCAACTCTGAAATCTCATATATGGGAACGATGTTAGTTCTACTATAAGCAATTTTATCTGCTTATTTCTTAGTGCAAGAGCATTGCATGAAGGAGCTGTGAACAGGAGAAAACAACAGGGCTGGAAAAAAACGAAAAAAAAAATATTTATGAGTGAAAAAAAAAAATTCCTGGTGTAAATCCTAACTGTTATCTTAGTTAAGGCTTCCTTTTGTTGTCTTATTGTCATTTATCTTATCTCAGCAATCCCTATGGCTATTATTGTGTCTTCTCAGGAAAGCAGTAGTTAAGCAGTGCTACTTCTACTTGAAAATCAATAGGGAGAACAGTCAAGTTCTGGCTGGATCAACAGGGCACTGCAACCCCTCCCATGATGTAAGAAAGGAAAGTATCTGGAGTGTGGAAGAGTTACAGCATGGGCTGAATTAAGGAATCTAAGCAAAGTTTTATGCGTGCCAACTCAAAACTGACACTAAAAATACAATTTACTCAAGAGTATACTGTGGATTTGGTTGGTCTTTGAGGGGGTTGAGGAAAGAGGACAAAAGAATTTGCCTTTAAGTTATAGGTGAATTTGACATTGGGCTCAGCCCAGAATAGCTCTGGCTGTCTCTTCTGCGTCTTGGTCTTCCCTCACTTCTTAGAGATGCTGCACAGTTGGCAGATGAACAGATGGTGTGATAACTCTGTCAGAGGAAAGGTTAGTAGTGGGAGGAATGTCTTTATGGGAAGGAGATATGAGACGTTTGAGGATGGGGCAGATGAATGAGTTTTTGAAGGTTGACATTTGTTTTTAAAAGAGAAATGATGCTAAAAGATAAGAGTGCTGTCCTCCTGCACAGGCAGTAATTCCTTCTGTGGATTTTGTCTTTTGCGGCCTGTTTTCAGTGTTAGTAGATGTGTTAATACAAGTTTTAAAATAAGTCAGATGCCTTCTCTTTTTGAAGAAATTATGTCTCTCTGTTGTGACAAAAAAAAAACCAAAAACCCCTACCAAAAAACCCCAAACCCAACAAGCAAAAGAACATAAAATCCAAACAAAAAAAAAACCCTAGGAAATATACGACTTGCAAAGGCAAGAGCTCCTGTTGGGAAATACAAGCATTGGTGGCACAGGAAGACTCATTTTCTTCCTGCCCTGGATTCATGTATGTGCATTAAAAGCCTCTGTAGGTGTTGGCAAGCTTGACATTCTACAAATTGACTTTTTTTCCTCTCTTATTAGACTCCCACCTTCATTTGGTGAAATATTTTTTCTCTGCTTTTTTAATGACCCTCACCTGATTTATTTATTTAGGTCCTAGATTTGCTTAATTTTATCCTTTCTGCAACAAAGACCACTGAAAAAATTTCTTCCTAAATGTGCATTTAGTACAAGCATTGTGTATGATTTTTGAGCATCTCATAACAAAATAATTAAATTTCACAAGACCTGCACATCTTGGGTAGATACGAGGGTAAATATGGTCAGATGCTTGCTAGTTCTGGGCATCCTAGCTGGGTTTGAAGTCCTTTCAGTGAGTGCTTATGCAGCAAAGCACAGATCTTCTCTTCAGGTCTTTTGGGCTCTCTCTGTGCATTTCATTCTGACTATTCAGAAAACAAAGCGCTAACAATTAGCGGGCATTTGTGAAAACTAAAAGTTAATTCCCAGCTTTGCATAGGAAATGTAGACTTGAGAAGGAATTCAGTTTGCCGAGAGGGCTTTCGATGTCTGTACAGCAAGATCACCCTTTTCCTTTTTCCTGCCCTTACGCTTAATTCATGTATACCCTGGAACTTCTGCAACAAGCAGAGCAGTCTGTCTGTCCTTCCCTTCCACCTGCCGCACTTATTGATTTCCCAGGATGTCACATAGTCTTTTGAATGGACTGTATCAAGTAGAAAACTTCCGAAAAAGAAGTTACATGAGCATATAGCTAGGAATTATTAATACAAATGCAGATTTCTTTCTGAAAGTCAGTGATTTATAAACCTAAGTTCATATTTGGCAGTAAATAATTATCTGTTGAGATCCATCTTGTAAAGTACTATGCATCAGTCGTTTCCACAGACTTGATTATCAAAACGAGCTCATTCAGAAGGATTGAGCCAATACTTCGTGTAGTAAAAGACAAGAACCGGTTGTTCTACAAATAGTATTCACAAATTCTCAAGATAATCAGGAGATTAAAATTACAAAGGGTAAAACATATAAGGTCAGATTTTTAAAATGGAGCAAATGACCAGTCAACTATTACTCTCTGAATGGATTTTAAAGCTTTTTTTTCACAAACCAAGAAATCTACTGATGGGAGATCTTAAGATCATCAAATCTTGGTTTAAGTAACTGGAATGATCTTGAAAAAACAAAAAAACCAACTCCCCCCAAAAAAAAATCCACATATGTTTTATCAATACCTGATAAAATAAATCAGAAAATGTCAATCTATTGTATCTGTTTTGTTGGTTTGCCTTTTTTTTTTTTTTTAATATAAAATATATGCCTAAAATGACTCTTTTGTAGGTTTCATTCTTTTGTCTTAGAATATAAAAATTCATATAGTGGTAACTTCCTTAATTTATGAAGAATCAAACAAGGACTGAGACAATGTGTTTTCTACAGATTTACTCAAGTAGACCTAAATAGATAAGGTAGCTCCATATAAACAATAGAACACCATGGGATTCAAGATCCACTTAAAAACTAACATTCCCTGGCAGTAGCCATTCTCCAGTGGGATACTGGCTTAGCTGAATATTTCTGTTATTGGGTGTAACAAATAAAGCGATTCTTTAAGTGTACAGTCTATCCTAAATATTATTCTGGCAAAATTATTCATGCTTAGATGTTTGGAAAGCACTTACTGAGCATACAAATCTTGTAATGTTTCTGAGCAGAACAAAATCAATTTTCTTGTGTTACTGTGTTGGTCACAACATCACTTGCGTCTCAGAGACCAGTTCAGTGGGGCTTCTCCAGCAATGACTGCCCGAGGAATCCTCCAGTAGAAAAAATTACTCCTGCTGGAAATTCTTCTGTAGTGATGACTGTGGCATCATAGATAGGATTTCGTGTATATATCCATCAGCCACACTATTTGCGTTCTCCAGAAACATGTTCTTTAGAGGCTGTTGGTTTTAACCAGTTGTACAGAGGGATTGGTTCTTTAACCTATTCTGCATGAAGAAGAGTTAATTTGTATTTGCTATCCAAACAGTTTTTATTTGCTAATCATAATAAACCTTTCCTTTTCTGTACAATTCTGCTTGAGAATTGCCTAATTATTAAACTTTATTTACTTTTAAAACTCCACGGTAAAGGAACAGAAAATGCACAATTCCTACAACAATTTCTGTGTCTCCAGCATGTTGACACTCATTCACCAAAATTTCCAATAACCAGTCCTTTCTTTACTGGCAGTGTCTGAAATGTCATTTGTGAGATGAGTGGAGAGAAAGGCAGTGCTGCAGTAGACATTGAGCTGCTTTTGATGCAGTGAACTGATGAAAAAGTCTGAGCCCAAAACCGAAAAGCAAAGCTTCCACAGTTTGGCCTGGAGCAGGCTTAAACAATACTTAAAAATCAGAAATCCGGATCTACCCTGGTTAATTTGCAAATTTATTTCCAATAAAAAAATGTTCTTGACACAGTAGGGAGCTTTACTTAATCAATGTTTCTTAGACCTACTTAGGAACATGCTGCCCACAGCAAGCTATCTTAAGAACATTTCAAATTGCGGTTAGCACATTTACAAGACACCTGTCCCTGTAAGCAGTTACCCAGGAATTGTATTTAACACTTTTCTCTAACGTGCAATAGAGAATTTGAGATAGATAGCATCAGGAACAGTAAAACAAAGCAGCAAAGAACACAGAATAATTGCTTTTGTAGCTATATTAATTTTAAAGAAAATGTTGGTTGCAAAATCTCTGAGGAATAATGTGTTTTCAAATCTTTGACTCCCAAGAAGCGACAGATAGACGTCTGCACCCTCTTTGCATTCATTTGTAACCGGGTGCAGTTCTGGAAGTCCCATTCCGTGAACTAGAAAAGCTGACAACAATCATTTACATGGTGGGTAATGCAAACAAGTTTTGTGAATGTTACGGCTAATATGAACCCATCATAATGCAAAGGTAACTTGGTGCATATTGTGTACATGTCTGAGGACTACACTGCAGTGACTGTCCCGACAACTTCAGTGCTTTCCTTTGTTCAGGAATCAGTTTCTGGTTTCTAAACTGAGTGGAAAAAACAGGCTGAATAACTTGTACAACTCACAGCCTATGAGCTGCAGAGCCAATACGTCACGTGGATGTACCTGGCTTATATTTGCAGATTTGGTGGTTCATTTGTTAAACTGTGGAGGAGCAGAAATTCAGTTACCAATGCGCCTACATGCGTGCAATCAGTTATAAATGCCTTACAGTGCAGCTCAAGTGAAACCCACAAAGTAGTAATAACAAAGGCTTAGATGTTCTTAACAAGTCACTTTGTTCTGCTTATTGGCTATATACATCTTTTGTCAGTTATCACAACCTATTGATGAGAGAGTTGTTTTGTTACACACTTGAGTTATTATTCAGAGGGCTCTATTGTTCAGCCTGAACCCTTAGTTCAGCAGTGATACATTGTGGTGCAGTTAAATATAATTTTACACACCAAAGCCATTGGCAGGTGTCTTGCCATATCCCGTTGCCGTTCAGCATACGCATCCTACATCATCACATATGAAGTGGGATTTCTTTTTTAGGACAGCAGTAGCAACAAACTTGTTTGGATGAACAGGACAATGTGGGTAATGCTTCCATGTTGCTAAAGCACATTTGGATTTATCCATTGTGACTTGAGAAGTGTTTCATCTTAGCAAGTAAAGGAAGTAGCCAAGGCTGTTTCTTTGCCAATAAAGCATATACAAGTATTGTAGTTTAACTCCAGCTGGCAACTAAACACCACATGGCCACTGGCTCATTCCTCCCTAATCCCAGGGGACTGGGGAGGAGAACTGAAAAAGAAGAAAACACATGGGTCGAGATAAGAACAGTTTTATAACTAAAATAAAATATAAAAAACCATAATAAAAAATAGCATAAGAGTAATCGTAATGAAAAACAATATAATGGAAAGTGAGAGAAAAATAAAACACAAGAAAAGACAAGTGATGCACAGTGCAAGCGCTTACCACCTGCTAACTGATGCCCCAGCAGTGATCTGCTTTCTTCCCCCTCAGCCCCCTCCAGCTACCACCCAGTTCACATACTGAGCATGATGATCTATGGTATGGAATATCCCTTTGGCTTCTTTGGGTCAGCACTTCTGGCCATGCTCCTCCCCCAGCAAATTGTGCTCCTGCACACCAGCAAAACATGGGAATCTGTGAAGCCTTCAATTCCTTAGCAACAACTAAAACCATCAGTATATTATCAGCATTGACACTATTCAAGCTACTAAGAAGAGAACTACTAAGAAAATAAAATTAGCTCTGTCCCAGACAAAACCAGAACAAGAAGTATGTAGTTGGTGTACATTTTCACAAAAAAACATTTACCCTTGTCACTCCACTTGAGTTTTATCTGTCATTTATATCAAACTTGGTTCTGAGATGAAGGGAAAGATGATTATCTTGTCAAGCAATGGATAGAGAAGCTATCTGTTAGATTTCTTTCACTTTGTAAGTATAATTTAGCAGTATACAAGATATTCCGGAAAAAAAATACAGCCATTATTTTCATTATTAAAATACTATTAAAGTGACTCTTCCAGGGACAAAGCTAAATTTAATATGAGCTTACAGATGCCCTCTTCCTCTCTAAAGACTGCAGAATTTCCCATGATCACTGACCTCAATTCTAATAATTTATTTAAGATACATTTTATTGCACCTGGCTATATAATTAGCTAACTGATTTAATCAGTTCTCATTGGAGAAAGAGAAATATTCAGAGCTACTTTATGTTTCGGGGTTGGTTAGTTTTTTTGTGTTTGTGGTTTGGGGTTTTTTTTTGCATGTGTGCTTTTTGTTTGTTTGTTTGTTCTGTTTGTTTGTGGTGTTTTGTTTTGTTTTGTTTTGTTTTGTTTTGTTTTGTTTTGTTTTGTTTTGTTTTGTTTTGTTTGGTGGCAATCTGTTGTTTCCCATAACATACTAATGCTTCAAAGAGTGTGCTGAAAGGACAGAATTTGTACAGGGGAGTGCAACACTGTTACCTGCTTATGATTTAATTCACATTCTGACTTCCAAACACAAGCATTGGTCTGTCCTTGCTTTCACTCAGCCAGTGGCAAAATCACATTTACTGAGAAGACTGAGTTGTCAGCTGCTAAATAATTTGGATGTTTGGAATTTTCACATCAAGTGAGGAGAGAATCCACACCAATTCAGAATTCAAATATAGGATTGAGAAATCTAAGGACCCCATTTTCCAAAATTCTTCCATTGCATTTTTTTTTTTTAAACTTAAACACAGGTAAGAACTTTAGCATAATTGTGATAAACATCTTGACTAGATTTACTGGTGGCTGTCATCACTGTGTTTAATCTTAAAATAATATTGATTTAATTTTTTAGAAAAATATTTTTATGCCTACTTTCCTGCTTAATCATGTGACTTATCTTTATTGGTATGTCCAATAAATTTGTAGTTCAATTTTGGATAACAGGTGTGATGGCTCTCTAGCTAAACAAAATTAAATATCTGAAAGTGTAGTATCAGTTTTAACTTTTAAGTGTCGACATAATGAATGGACTTTACATATTTGGAAAATTATTTGAGGAGCTGCATCTATCACCTGTAAGGAAGTTTAAGATACATGGCTTTAGACCACGTATTTTTTAAAGCAAGGGCTGACGTAAAAATCACTGGAATTACTTTTATAAATGAGTACTACAGGAGTATTGGTGCATTTGGTGCACTGGATATTTTGGCTAGTTATATATGTGATACTATTTGTTTCTAGCTTATTCCATTTAAATTGGTTTTCTTTCCATCTAACTCATAAGCAATACAGTTTAGAGTTGTTCTTCATGTTGCAGACTTTACAGTTGGAACATGTCAAGTATATCGCTTAATTAAAATATTGATAAAATATGTATTTTATTTATATCTGCATAAATATGAATGCAAGTGAATGAAGTCAAGATGAAGCTGCGTTGTCTTTAAACAAATTCACAAGTCAGTATGTTTTCAAAGTGAATAGTTAGACATCTGAGTAAAAGTCAATGTATTCATTATCACATGAAGTCACTAGCCTGTCAAGGTTCAGTGCTGTGTGGTTAAACTCTCAGACAAACCTATCCAACCCACACACCTCAGTTCCTTGGTTCAGGGGTCACCTTTAAGATTGCTAATTCTTGCAGAGGTTGAGAATTCATCAAAATCTAGAAACCAGGCCTCCATGGGATGCTTCAACCTGGAATCTTCCACATAATCTATCATTTTGAATCTATAAATTTTTCAGTATCCAGAGAAAGAAAGATAACACAACATTTCTCAAAAGACGTGGTCTATAGTATCTATCTCTGTTACTCCCACATCCACTTGCAAAATGTTAGATATTTTTAAGGACAGAAGTTCCAATTTTAAAAAAGATTAGTTTAGCTCTTCAAATAATGTCCATTGCAAAGATCAAAGGAGTCCAGGCTAAATTTGCAAAGTAAGTTTCAAATTTGTTTTAGCTTGAGCTAAAAATTTATCAGGTTAATAGATATATTCATTTGTGGGGGAAGACGAGAATCAATCATGCCCTACCCAATCTGAACATGGAGATGTAAAGATCCACAAAAATCTGCATAATCAATATTTTATTTTATTTCATAGATGCAATATCAAAATACACCTTAAATAAAAATTAAAAAATAATTGTAAAAGTACATGTATATATAATTGTCTTGATTCAAAACCCACAGAAATTAACTGGAATCTTTTCCACAGGCTTTGTAATCTGTTGTGTTTTCTGAGACCATGGAGAAAAATTATGCAGTTTAGGCTCTAGAATAGTCTTGTAGGTGTTGGGAGCATGGGAGAGAAAACAAGATTTTTTTTTTAATTTAACCTGAAGAATGCCCATGGAAAACTTAGTATGGAAGCATCCTGCAGTTGCAGAAAGAGCACAGCTGTATTCAGTCAAATCCAATTAGAATTAATAATGTTTTTTACTATGATAAATGAATAAATATTTCTGGATTAATAATTTATAAAATTCTCTATGGCCAAGTAATTTGATTTGGTGGAAGAATACATATGAGTATTTTTAAAAGAAATATGACAAGCTTTGAGTTTTTCCTCAGAGAATATTTTGATCAGCTATATGGGTTTTTTTTGCAGTTACTGCTTTTTTATTGTTGATGCATTTCTAGCTGAAAAATTTTAATGCAAACTGTGATTCCAGAATCTGCTAGAAAGTCGTTGCCTGATCATTCCTTTTTTCTTCTTCCAAGTGCAGAATATTTTCAGATTTTTATAAGTCTACCAAACATTCTTTGGAAGCCCAGTCCACAGGAGAGCTGTGGCCGCATCTTTGGCCTCGGTCTTCCAACAGTTTGGAGTACCTCACGATTCTTCACCAGTCCTGTGGGATTAAGAGTGTGACTACTTAGCAGTGGTTTGAGCATATGTTGCTTTGGTCTCCTTGAAGTGACATATTTCTTCCCTTCAAAAATGTGCTGATTCTGTATTTAATGGGAAAAAAAGATACTTTAACCAGTGCAATAAATGAAAATTAATTAAAATGCAATTAAGTCAATTTATGACAGACACTTATCTTTAGAAATTTCAGGCTATTATTCTGAAGAAATTAGGCATAGTCTTTCTATAATTAGTGAGAAAATATACCATAATAGATAATGCAGGTCAGAGGCTGCCAAAATACTTGTTTTTAAAACAGAGATCTTTCAGGGAATGTCCCATACTTGTAGTTTTACGGAGCTTCAGAGTTTGTTTGCAGACCTTTACATTACCAGGCCTGCATAATTACAGGGATTAAACTGTGCCCGTAAGGCTGTCTGTTCCTCCTGATGCTTTCCCTGACACACTGCTAAGCAGCTACTGCTTCTGATAGTGGGAGTCCTACCGTAGAAGAAACTCCAGACAGCTGCCAGCACTTTAAATATTGGTTGTCTAAACCTGCTCATAGCAGGTCTATACACAATAAGTAGGTGATGCTGGTGGTTGGAAGGCATCTTTATGCCTCTACTGCAAGGCTACCAGTGAATCAGTAGCAACAATGGTTATTTCTCCATTCCTTTCTCTCCTCCCAAAAGTTTAGCCTGCAATGTTCACACGGAGTTTTGCCTTTGTTTCAGGATGCTTTTATACTGAGGGCTTTTGATTGTGAGGAGCTGATTCTTCATCTGATTCAGCCACTTTCACTGTCTCTTTCCTGCTCTTCTGTTGCAGTATCTTTGAAAACTGTGAAGAGTGGTCTGAGAGAGTCTGTCAGGCTTCAATGTATCAGCCTGTAGCGTGTTTGCTTTCACCTCTCCTATTTTTAGCTGGCCTTACTGAAGAGAAGTTGTGTACTGATACTGAATTTCTAACTGAGAGAGCAGGTGAAGCTGGCAAGTCGTTAAGAAAAATGCACTGTCTGCATTCCCCTGTCCCACCTCTGTTTTTATCAATTAAATTTTCTACTTAATCAGAAAACGGCTTTTTCAAAAGCTGGTTTCCTTTGTGCAGTTGATAGTGTTTGATGTATTGCCATGCAGTTAACCTGTTCATCTTGTTAGCTAGTAGAGTCTGTGGAGAATTCTACAAAATCATTCAACCAAAACCATTAATTATATTAGATTATTTACATCTTCCTTTATTTTTTCACATTAAACTTTGTATAAAATAGGCTGTGGCAGCAATGGCACTTTATCATCAAATTGTCAGAATTGCCCTGTCCTGCAAGCTGCTCATGATATTTCTGCAAGCTTTACACAGCTCTGCTTTCAGTTTCAGTGACGGATTTTTCAAACGAGATGTTAACTTCCAGCGGCAATCCATTACTGCTGCAAAGCAAAGCCTTGCCAATAGCTTGAGCTGATTAGATTTTGGGTTATCACAGCATGCCAAATCCAGACTCTTTGGGTTAGTGGCACAGCTAGGATATGCAGCTTTGAAATAATATCTCCCTTGGCCTAAGTCCAGACTAAGCTGCAGTTCATACACTGCCCTCCAAAACAACAGGCTTTGTTAGGACAGAAGTGATTGTATGAGACATCAGATTGGCAGGTCAGAGAACATCAATGTTAACACACCCCAGTCTTGTCTGCTGACACTGCTGTTTAGTTTAATTCTTGTTTATTGTATGTCATGTCAGAGAATAAAAACCCTCTACTGATGTGAGTACACTTACACGCAAACATTCTGCAGAATCAGATCCCAAATAGAGGTAGTTTTAAATTAAAAAAATGTCTTGGAAAAGTTATTATCTTAAGCAAATGCAGAGATATTGCAAAAGTTTTAGCATAGTTGTACTCATTTATAAGAGACCTATAAGGTAATGGTAAAGAAAGGTTGCAGATGAACATCCCTGCTCCAAATATATTTATAACCTGAACTCTAAAGGCAGAAAGGCTTAGCAAACAATGTAAGCAAGTAAACTTGCCTTGAAAGTAAGTAAACTTGCCTATATTCTGTTTACTAATTTTTTTTCTGCATGTTTTTATGAATTAAGTATTTTGAACTTGCAAGTTGCTTCCCATTTTGAAGATTTAAAACTTTTTTCCATCCTGAGATAGAGTAACTCAAATGGTAAATTCGAATGGAATTCTCTGATATGTTTCTAAAAGGTAGACTTAGGAGCTTTCCCTTAAACTGGATTTAAAAATAATTCCAAAGGGACTCTTTTAAAATGTAGTGTCATTCACATGTCTTCAACTCTGCACTGTTTCACAGGAGAATAGTTGGTGGAAAAACAGACTTTCAGTTGTGTAAAACAATGATAGTTTGCATGCTCATTGTAATGTTAATTAAAGACAGAAGTGTTAACAAGGACACCAAAAGATGCTCTCCTGTGGTTTTTGAAACGCGATAAAAATGTTTAGTTCCATAATGGTTTCTATTCTATTTATGTGATATGGAAAAGTGTCCCTTCCTGTCTTAATTCCTCCTTTTGGACAATTCTGGGTTGTATATTGTTAAGTGACTTGATCCACTGCTAACGCAGTCACGCCGGAAGGAGAATACGTCATGCAACAGCGACAGCTTTGGAAGGTTTTAATGGAAAAAAAGCTTCTTCAAAGATTACTGACAAAATGGTATACTACCAGGCTGTCTGGTGACCATGAATGCACTTATATTTAGTTAAAGATGCTGTAGCCAATGTAAATAAATGTCTTTTCCTTTTCTTTCCTCATCCCCCAAAATCCATTACTAATCTATGGGGGAAAAAAAAGTCCCAATGCTGATACACCATTATGGAGTCAGACTGAGTACAGTTTGGAAATTACAATTGAAGGTGCAGTCAACAATTCCCACAGCTGACAACATCGTCTCTTCAGTAGCGTGCAGGTCTGGTGTTGTGAATGACTGACCTAATCAATGTGTACAGTTCCCAAATGCCATTAAGCTTATTAGATTTTTATGTATCAGTCTTGTCATTTTGGCTGCTGCACAGTACCAGGTACAAATATCTTCCCCTCCTGCCCACTTTTTTCTTTTTTTAAATAAAAAATCCACAAACCAACCACAAAAGAGCAGAAGTGAGGCACAATGGGAAAAGTAAATTGTGTGAGACTGTCTCCAGTATTGTAACGACTACCACTTTCCTCCTGAAAATCTGTCTCCTTGGCAAATCTACTGCCCAAAATAAACCCTCTGCAAATATTTGTGCAAATGGAAGTAGATTACAAGAAGGTTGCATTGTGATTTTTAAGCATGAATGAAGCTGTATATGTATTTTTATAATATCAGTTATTTGTGGTTTTAATCTCTTCCTTTGGCATCACTTTTTTCATTCAGGTGAATCTAGGAGACACTGACCAAACCAAGCAAAAAACTATTTAAAATAAAGTCACTTGAGAATATGCTTCCGTTCTGGTATATAGGATACATTAATAGATCAACTATCTTTCCTCTTAGATTTTGTTGATGCATTGGTAAGGAAAGCCCTGATAAAAGTCCTGAAATGCATGCTTTGTGAAAAATAGTTAAGCAAACACTTTACTGATACAGGCACAGAATTAAAAGCTGGGACCTTTGGCGGGGCTTTTTTTTGCTAGATCTCATAGTCTGAGGGGTAAATAATAACTTGCATCAGAGTTTCTGTACACTGTACTGTGAGATTGCTATTCAGATGTTTTACATAACAGTGTGAAGCTTCTATCTAAATTTTGATTTTCTATTTCAGGTCAAACAAATCCACAGTAAAAGATTATGTAATTCCCACAGATGCCTTTCCAAGAAGTTCCTTTATGCAGAGCTGGAGGGGAGGCAAGATGTTGGCATAGCTGTTGACCTAGAAACCTGCTATGCCAGCATATTGTCATCTTTCCTGTCTGTTTGCGGCAGAGGGAAATTCTACATTGTAATGGGCATTTGAAACAGCTTTGGTTTATTAGCTGTGTAACGACGGAAGGAGGGACGGAATTTGAAAGGTTTTTTTTTTTTATTACTCAAATGACAAACAGCTTAACTTGTTCTGAAAAAGTCAGAGTTCAAATGCAGTAAGAAAGGGACTGGGTAGGCTCAGGAAGACCAGCAGGGGACAGGACAAGAATTGAATGTTTCAGTGCCTAACCTGTACATATTTGCAGAGAGATTATGAGTTAGCAGCAGCCTGCATAGCAGTAATTCTCTTTACATATTTTTCCCTCTAATCATAATTATTGTTACATACTGCTTCCATATGTGATTGTAATGTTTGTAATTTCTGTTAAGAGACACCTAGTAAAAGGTTTAGAGCTATGAGAATACAGCACTAGTCAAAAAATGAATGAGCACTCACTAAAGAAATTTGTTACTGCATTTCACTGATCTGTTTCCAATACTTAAATAAGAATAAAAAATAGCTAAACTTGATCTTGAAAGAGGCCTTGTGACTGCTGTACAGGGAATGTCAAGAGGTGTAAATTACATGAATAATTACATTGTCACATGTACTTACTCTGCAAAATCTGTTACTTCACAAAATTTGAGTTTTGCTTATAGATTCTAAATAAATTAGAGTCTTGATCAGGAGTAGTAGTGGTACTTTAAAAAAATACAACGAAGTAGAACTTGATTCCAGGTTGCGTACATTTGCAGTAGTCTTTTTACACTCACAGTTCCTCCTGTTACTCAAGTATTGAATTTGATCTATATATGACCAAAAAAAAAAAAAACCAACAAGAACAACAACAAACAAAAAACCACCAAAAACCCAAAAACAAAACAATAAAACCAACCAACCAAACAAACAAACAAACAAAGTAAAAAAAATCCGCTATGACCAACCCTAAGTTAGGTTTGAAACCTGCGCCCACCGTAACAAAATGACTACAAGTTAAATGTTCCTATCACTTTCAACTATCTAGTATTCAGTTTTATTTAATCTCTACACTTAGGCCATGTATCTGCAGTGGGAGGACATGCAGGTAATCTGTAAAGTTCTCTCTCAGTATTCACATGCATTCAGGATCACAAACATAGAACAGCACACTCAATGTAGTTGTAGAGAATTCCACCATTCTTGCAAATACACAGAATTCTCCTGTCCCAATCCATGCTGAAACTAATATGATATATAAATAACAAGGTCTGAAGGCCAAGACTGATTATATCACTTTTGTTCTTAAAGCACGATGCAGACACAACTAAAATTCATAGAATAATTTAGTTTGGAAAAGACCTTTAAGATCATCAAGTCCAACCATTAACCCTAGTCTACCAAGTCCACCACTAAGCCATATCCCCAAGCACCACATCAATACGCCCTTAAAACACCTCCAGGGATGGTGACTCAACCACCTCCCTGGGCAGCCTGTTCCAGTGCCTGACAGCCCTTTCAGTGAAGACATTTTTCCTAATGTCCAGTTCAAACCTCCCCTGGGGCAGCTTGAGGCCGTTCCCTCTTGTTCTGTCACTAGTTACTTGTGAGAAGAGACCAGTGCCGGCCTCTCTACAACATCCCTTCAGGTGGCTGTAGAGAGCAATAAGGTCTCCTCTCCTCCTTTTCTTCAGCTCCCTTCCCGTTGTCCTTCACCTGGCAACTGCTAACCACACACACAAGGTAGAGGTATTTTCTTCATTCTCATGAATGCACAGTCAGGGGTGCCCCTGGGGTAAAAACCAGCACACCCAGAACCTAAAACCATCAGTTATTTACATACAAATTCTTACTGGTATTCCTCTTTCTAATACACATGCTTGTTATTCAACTCTACCTCTGGGCAATATATCCTCGCTTGCTATGTCAATTATGGGTGCATGCTCCATCTATTTTCTTAGCTACTTATTTCCTTGTTGTTTTGAGGAGGTGGTATAATTGTGGTCAGTGGTCTATGAGTCAGAAGTACCTTTCACCCAGTTTCACTTAGTTTTGGCAATTTCAACAGTTTTTCATGGCTAGTTGGTTGGCCAACTCATTATTCTTTCTATAGCCCTTGCTCTAGACAGAGATATCCTGTCATTAATTATTAGATCCTGTTTATAATTAAAACAAAATTATGTTGCTAAGCATGTTACTAGGTACATAATTGCAAAAGCTAAACCAATCTGTTCCTATGCTCACGTTAACTAACTGTAATATATCAATAACCATATTTTTCAAACTTCTAATATTTTCTAGGCATTGATATCACTGTCCCAGGCCTGCCTTGGGTCTACAGAGCAGATGTCATCTTTCTTGTGGCAAGATGACCTCTTGCTATCTAACAAGTATCATACTATTGTTTGAGTGCTTAAATTGCTGTTACTGGACCTTTTCATCAGTGCTACTGTTCTAATAATAAAATTAATCCTACTTGGTTTTCTGAAAGGAAAAAAATGGGAGGCTCTCTAACCTGTCAGCAGGAATTACAGAGAAATGGAGAAAGTTGTTTGATGTAGGGAAACAATATTGATGGTTTTAGTGGCAATCAAGTCTTCAAGTAACTGCTGTAGAACCAGTGTTTTCCCTAGCACCTCCTAAGCAGAGATGACAAAATGCTTGTTTATGCAAAGTAACAACTCC
Organism: Todiramphus chloris collaris; assembly: GCA_025345505.1. NCBI lineage: Eukaryota > Metazoa > Chordata > Aves > Coraciiformes > Alcedinidae > Todiramphus > Todiramphus chloris. The sequence continues at coordinate 3,582,801 of JANVCC010010406.1, forward strand.
TCTTTCTCAGACCTTAAAAGAGCATGCAGACCTCTGTGTTACTGACTTTTAAGTACTGCATATTGTCTGGAGTTCACTGAAATCTGCTAGACTACTATTGTTCATTACTTTCAAGGGAACAAGTTTAAAGCATGTATACCAATATTCCAGTCCTAAGCAAATTATACCACTAGTGTGATATCTGAATGCTAGCAATGGAACTGGTTTTGCATCTGTCTGTCATTGCCTCAGATTTATCTTAACTCTGAAAATAACAGTATGGATCATACTTTCTACCTACTGGTGCAAGTTTTACCTGCTTATCCAATATCACAGATCTGCTGTATCCAAGTTGTCTTACTCTCTGCTTCTTCTTACTATTCAACTTCAGGTAAAATGTACCCATTTGAAGACTGTGTTTTCCTAAATATAAGGGACATTATTAAACAGACAGTGTACACTTTGAACTTAATAAAATTTCTGTCCTGCTTTCTTCAGTAGATTCAATATAATTTAGGATTGATATTTTATTATTAAAACCAAAAATTCTGATCTTTCTGGTTGTTCTGCTGATATTTAATAGTTTAAGCATTTTAAATTTAAAACATGAATTCATTTTCCCAGCAGTCAACAAACTCAAATGCTTTTCTGTTTAGCAAAAAACCTGTTTTCTGTACTGTTGAGCTATGGCTTAGAAAAGTTTCATACTAACCCATCATAGTGCCGTTTACTCCCGTCATAAGACAGGGTAGGACTGGCTTTCTGTATGTACATATGGCAATTGCAGTCTTGCAGGAATGTACTTTTTAGGCAATACCTTTTAGGTTTTGTTCCTGATAAGCAGTAGTTACAGGCTGCAATACAAGTGCCAGGAAAGCCAATTTTTGTAAGTACCCATCTAAACATCAGGTCTCTGGGTTTTGCAAAATAAGCTTCTGTCTAAAGGATACTTTGCATGTCCCAAGACAGTTTTGGTCACAGTTCTCAAGTGTGACATACACTTACAATATTTTTCATTTTCCTCCTGTCCTCTAAACTTACAAGGTGTTCAAAAGCTATTTGTGAGTTTTTCTCAACTTATGTTCACTAAGTATGTGACACTGTAATAGTTTATGTATTTTTTGTCTCAATTTAGGTGCAGATGGAAGTCTTTAAAACCCATAGCTTCATTTAAGGAAGTAACTGATTTTTTCCCTTTGTGTTTATTAAGAAGGAAGAAGTTATTTTTCATGTGCATACTAATAATTCATAGATGTTTCCTGGCAGTTCTTTCATGTTTATGATTATATTGCTGAATTGTATAGTATGTATAGAGCAGTGACCCTCAGAATAGTCTTGCAGTTGAGCCTTGTTTCATCCCAAAACTTCAGAGCCTTAAGTCTGTTGTATGTCACCTCATGAGCCAACTACATTAGAATAGGTATCAAAAAAAACCCAGTCAGACTCAGAACACCAGAAAATTGCAAGTCCAAATTTGAAAGGTAGGGGGAAAAAAAAAAGTAATTCCATTTCAGAACCCTCAAATATTCAGTAACAGGCCAAAGAAAAACAGGTGAGATTTTTCTTTTCAGATTTACATTCTCATTTAAAAAAAAAAGTCCAATTACTCCATGAATCAAAGACTCTTTGTCTGACCTTCCTTCCAAATAAATGTCACTGTCATAATGCAAACATGTTACTGCTAACTCATCACTTCAAGATGTTAAAAAAGATGATTCCAGGTAAAACAATCCAGGCAACACATACTTGGATCTGCACTGACATGCAGACCATAATTTTCTTATACCCTTCACTCTGAAAAATAAGGCAGATCATGAAGTTTTGGTGTGGGTATTGATTAAACTGGCTAAAGCCATAGCCAGTTAACTAGATGGAATGTAACACCATTCATTGAAAAATACAGCATGTTATAGGATGTTTTTGATGATAATCTGACATTGTATAATATTATTCCCTGAGTTTATCCGAAGAGGGAATTGTTTAGGTATTTATTTTAGTATTTTATGCATTTCCTGTTGTCTGCTTCTTCAAAATGGATTTAATTTGGATAAGAATGGACTGAAAGACAAAATTCAAGGTTTGCTGGACTGGGACAAAACATTAAATTTTTTTAAGCATTCTGAAAATTTTGACTTGGCATTTCTGAAACACTGAATTTCAGCTGCCCTGAAAAATTTTTTTTCATCTCCGGCTTTACACAATGCAATGTTTTAGTAATACACCTATAGAGACTAAGGAGCCTAAACAATATTGAGCCTTAGCCTCAACAAACCACAGAGAAATAAGCATATTCTGTGAAGAGAGATGAATTACAGCAAAATCTTATTTCTGTAGGAAACAACTGCACTGCAGAAGCAATATGTCTGCTATACTATAGATATGTAAATCATATCTGCTATGTCATAAGAAACATTCTAAATAAGTGCAGTTCAAGTACAGGATAAGTGGTTTACTTCTTTTGTGTGTGTATAGATTTAAAATTTATGTTTAAAAAGGTCAGATATATTAAGAAGAATGATACACAGTGCAGAAAAGAACTGAACAAGAACAAAGAAAGTGTTCCATATGTTTCTTGCCAGATACAAGACTGGGCAGAATTATAAGGAAGGGGAAGGCAAGGGCCTGGGGTGAGATTCTGACCTTGCTGGTGTCAGCATAACTAGTTACTGCTCCATCCTTGTTTAGGATCAAGATACAGCCCTGGATTTGGTTCGCTGTTAGCAGGGTATGTTGTAGAACATCTGTTTTATGAACTACAGTCAATAAAAATGCGTAAGTACTGTACTTCGCTTACTATCCTAACAGATATTGCTTGACACTAGAGCATAGATGCTCCATTCCAACTTTGATGCAGCAATTAGAGGGAATTTAAGAGTCCTCTTTGTGTTGTTAGAGGAGTGAATTTGTCCAGCAGGGAGCTGGGGAATGCAACACATAAGCACTCCACCAGGCAGAGCGGTGGGTGACCTTCATTATTCATAAAGATTCAACAGCAGCTGGCAAGCTCAGCTTCTGTGATCATGGAAATATACTGTAAATATAGAACAAAGGTTGTCCAAGATAGGAAAATAACACTGAAGGGAGGAAAAAAAATGGTAATTGAAAACTAGTAACTCATAGTCTTTATCTTCAGAAATAAGTGCAAGAGGAAGCAAAGAAGAGTTTATATCTCCAGTGATCCAATTATCCTCTGCACTGGTTTTGGCATTTAGAATCTATCTGATTTCATGTAAGTACATGTTGTATATAGCATTGTATATACCATTGATTTTACTCTCCCCTGCTATCTACCACAATTAAGACATGCAGCGAGGCAAGAAAAGGCACAGAACTAAGGTTTCCCTTGTTTCATACTTTTGCGATCTTGGCACAAATGAAAACAAACTGCTTGTTTAAATGTGTTGACTTGTCTAAAAAGTAGCTGTCAAAGTTTTTCTGGAAGACAAAGGCCTATCCTCATCCAGACCAACCGCAAAACTTACTTTCCAGAGGGAGATTATAACTGTTCTCTCACAGCACACACAGACCTGCTGCTTAAGTCAAAAGAAGAAATGGTCCTCAAATGAAGCACTGTATTGAAAGCCATTTGTTAACCATTGTTTGCTTCCTACACTGGAATTTATTTTTTCTGCAAATGTCAAAGATTTTGCTGTCTTGCTGCAATGAGTGCAACTGGAAGAATGCATGAGGACAAAGTGAAGTTACACCTTGAGTAGATAATTCAGTTTGCATCTAGGCTGGCTGTTGTTAACAGTTTCCTAAAGTATTGTCTTTCATAACCAAAAGTTTCTTAGGTTGTTCTTAAAAGCATACTCATGCTTGTACTTGAAGAATACTCAGTTTTCAGTAGCTCCATTGACAAATGTTCCCCAGCACTAAGTATTTTGGATGTACTTAGAAGCAGTTTCATTCATGGCTTCTACCAGCTCTCTAAAGTATGCCTGATCTTAAATCATTCAGGGATAAATTGCATTATTTCTGATAGATGTTTTCTACAGTATTAACTGATTATTAAGATTAGTTACTCATTTAAGTTGTGTGAGCTAACTTTTTTAAATTCACAGCCTCATTTGTGTTCTTTTAGAATTGAAAAGGTTCCTAGTGCCAAAATACATGCCTAACTGGAGAGTAAGGAAAAGGAAAATGGAGATAATTGAGTAGGAAGTGGAATGTCTACTTACTGCCATTCAAGGAGGAAAAAGTAGGCTAACTTGGAAAAGACAAGACAAGGCACTGAAAGAAGTTGCCTAGAGAAGTTATAGAGGCTCCTTCCCTGGAACCATTCAAGGTTGAGCTGGATGGGTCTTTGAGCAACCTGATTTAGTGTAAGATGTCCCTGCTCATGGCAGGGGGGTTGGAACTAGATGGTCTTTAAGGTTCCTTCCAACCCAAACCTTCTATGTTTCTATTATAACAATGGTACTAACAAAAGTAGTTCCATTTGCTCAAGAACAAAAAGGACCTAGAAGAAAGTTAGCATGTGCAGAAGGAAAACTATTTCAGAGCTCTTCCCTCCTTCTCCATCACCTGGTGAAACTTGCTTATATCTGCTGCTGACCTGTGTGCATGTGTATATACAGAAAATGTTACTGATTGCTTCGTACATAGAGAAGTATGTGTGTGTGCACAGCAGCAATTCTGAAATATCTTGTTAACGGCCTACTTAATGTATTTTAAAATATACACAGCACCAGGTCATTCCTTAGTTAACTTTCCCATCTAAAAATCAGTCTTTCTTGAACCACAAATAAACATCTTTTTCCTTCCCTTACACAGCACAAACTGTAGTAGCTACAATTTCTGTGAATAAAGACAACATTTCTTACACCCTTGTTTTACCGTAAAAAATCCTGGTAAATAAGTTCATTTAATTTGTAAGAAATTATCATTAAGAACACAAGAAATTGCTCTTGTTTATCTCTAAAGGCCTATTGTTCTTCTCAAAGCGTGTATCTGGACTAATTTTAATTAAGGCAGTTCTTCAGGCAATGAACTGGGTTTACTGAAGTAACCATTAGCTGGATGGTTGCTAATCTAGGGTCCTGGCTACTCACTTATGGAGATATCCCATTTCCAGGCATAATATACATAATGCAGCAAACTGATGTGATCATTTCTCTACCAGTTGCTAAACTATTCTCCAACAGTATCTCAACAAACACCATTCACACCACTGCTTCCTTCTTCTGCTGAGTTTACACAACAGGATACAAGAACCCATCTGAATATATATATATGTATATATATATATGCATTTAACAGTGCTTGGATGAGCATGTTCTCATAATAAGGTCATAAAGCAGGTCAAAAGGGAGTTAAGAAGCCCATCCAGAATTTGGGTGGCATGAAAGGTCTCTGGTGCAGTGTTACTTCTAAGCAGGAGTGACTTTGCAAAAACCTCATCTGGGAACCTCTGCTTTATCGAAATGTCCAGTCCTGCTGTAACAATGCTACAAGATTGCATCTTTTTTGAGTACTACTGTCTTTGACTTTAGACAGGGTTAAGAAAGGATGGAGGATGCAAACAGTAAAGACGTAACTTCCATATACTTCAGTACTGTTAAAGGAAGATTATTTGAGTAACTCTGATTTAATGCATACTGCTTACCTTAACCATGTCTACAGTTCTTGGCATATAGCTCTTCTGGGCAGTGTGTCTCCCTCTAGCTTTTCCATTCCAAAACTGGAACAGTTATTTACAACAGCAGAAGTCTCCACAGAGTAACCAGCACCCTCTTGTGTTCATGCTGCACAGAGACCAAACACTCTGCCGGATACATCCTCAGCCTCATTCCCTGCTCAGTGCACCATCTCCCCCCCGACCCCGAAATCTGATGTGAGAGGAGGAATCTGAAGGCTCACACATGTTCTCCCAATAACTGGCTTTTGCCCAGACAGGGAAGCAGTATTTAGCGCAGCTGTATGTGCTTCACATATGAATCTGAGCAATCATCAGAAATCTTAGATTTGAACAATGTTTGCCCCAGAATTTATTTGGAGCTACCATGACCTGTATGGGAAGCATGGAAATTTCTCAAAGAAGAGTTTACACCACTTCTTCAACAGAAGGCAGAAAATCCTCAGTGGGCTCTTCAGATCTCCAACACTTTACTCTGTTAAGGATTTATGAGATGTAAATTGCACAAGAAATAGTTCAATAACAATGAAATGATATAAGTGGATCCAAAGCAGAATAAATACATGGTTTGGTTAGAGTGCAGCACTAGTACCCAAATAAAAGTACAATTGATGCAACTATCAGTGGATCAGTGTCTCTGTAGGAACGGACAAAGTGTCAAACTCCAAATTGGTGCAATAGCAAAAGCCAAAAAGCCCCTTTATTGTGCTAACAAGACTTTTTATATCTTCCTTAAGAATGTGTGTGCATGTATATGATTAGTTCAAACAAAGGCCATCAGTTCATAATTGGATACTTCTTTCTTTCTGCTGTAACTTTGATTAGCTTTCTCTAACTGCAGGTCTGGCAGTTCTTCTCAGGACTTTACGGCGTCTTCAAGTGTACACAGATATCTGCTCACTGTCAATATCAAGCTTACACTCCGATCCCTCAGACCAGCCCAGTTCTCCCACAATTCCCCCTTTTTGGTCTCCCCACTGCACATGGTCAGTCCTGGGAACACAACTCACAAAAGGTAAAAGTTAGCAATCCGTGTCCCGACAACAATAGTTACTGGTGGAATTGCAGTAGACACCATTGCAAGGAATTGCCCTTCACAGTCTGCATCAATCACTCCTACATACACCATTAGTCCTTGCAAGGTGCTGCTAGAGTGTCCTATCAACAATGCACTGAGTCCACGGCTGATCGGTCCCCACACATCAAGGGGTACCTTATGAGCTCTCATATTAGCAATAGTTACTGTGTCCTCAGTGGATACATCCATCCCGGCTGCTCCGCTGGTTTTCCCAGTGAGCCGATCAGAGGGGGATGAGTGGGCTGGGTAAGCCCACTGCCCTGGTAGAGTGGGATCTGTCTTGCTGCAAGGAACTTCTGTCATTGCATGCCCCCTCGAGCTCTTGAGGCCATTTCCCTGCAGGGGCTGCCTTGAAATGTGATGCTTTGAGCGACACTGTTTTGCATAATGCCCTAACTTTCCACTGACAGCTGGAGGGCTAGGGGAAGGTCCTTTTTGTTTGCTCAGAGGACAGTCAGCCTTCATATGCCCATTCTTCCTGCATAAGAAACATCTATGTACTGACTGTGCCCGAAACACCGTGGCAATCACTGTCCCTACCTTGGAACATGCAGTAACTATGTCTGCAATAGAATGTTCCCCAGGAAGAACCTCAAAAATCTTTCTACAATCTTCATGAACATTGTCATGCACTAGCTGTCTGCATAAAGTATGGCACAGTGGACTATCGTCAAACTGTTTCTCCAATGCTTCATCAAGTGTTTCCACAAATTGAAAAAAAGGTTAATTTTTGCCTTGCCTAATTTCTATATAATGCTGCCCAGGGGCAGACATTTCCCCAGTTCTTACAATTGCATTCATCCCTTCTTGTTGACATTGCTGCAGCACCAAGGTAGGCCATTGTGCCTGTGACTACGGGTCTGAAAACGCTAGCGTTCCCATGAGGACATCCACTCCAGCTCTCCTTCTCAGGTCATCTGAGGCAGTGGTCATGTTAAGCACTGCTGCCCACTCGGCTGCCCACCGCCAGTTGGATTCAAAACCAGTATACTGTACCGGGGATAACATAATTTGTACCAGATTGGAGATGTCATATGAGGCCAAGAGGTCCGTGTTAAAACACGAAGTAACTGTGAGACCTCAGGAGAATTAAGCCCATACTTAGCTATACTAGCCCGCAAATCAGCTATAAGCTTCCATGAAAACTGTGTATGTTCATCACAACCCAGAGCTTCAACCAAGTCCCAGTCCCCCACCTCCTCTGCCTTTTTCTGCACTTGTGCCCAAAACCGATAAGGATTTCTAGGCATTATAGTCACAGAGGAAGGAGGCAGGTTCCAGGACTGCAGTCACTTTTGCAAAGGGAGTCAGCATCCCCCATCAGTGACTGCCGAACATCCCCCTCCTCTCCTTCACTGTCAGTGTCTGGCAAAGAAGGGTATAGAGGTGCCGGACCCTCTCCCAGGCTCCCCTTCCCCCCTCCTTGTTCTTCTGGATCCCCTAGCAGAGCAGATGGCTCAGGCCATTTTTCAGGCTCTTGCTCAGCCACCGACATATCCTCCAGCTGCTGAGCAGGAGTGTGGTCTGGCAGCGGCTTGACATCATAAGGCGACTTTTCCTCTTATTTTTTTTCCTCTGTCTATCTTTTTCTGGTGGCTCTGATAAGCGCAGGGACTCCAAGCCCCAAGATATCCCCACCACCCCAGAAGACCCCTCTGCGTCTAGTGCAGAGATAGATGGCAAGGGGGAGGGCACAGGCTCCCCAGGGGGTCAGGGGGGTCGGGAGGGTCGGCTTTATGGCAGCTAGCCTTCCAATCCTTCAATGTTGTCCACAACAACCACCAAATGGGTGCAAGCTTGACTGCATTCTTATCCCCCCGTGAAACAGCCTCCCACTGTTTCTGTACAACCGCCTCCCAGGCAGACACACTAAAAGCAACACAGGGACTAGCATCAAACCCCTGTTGTCAGCTCCATGGCAGCATTTGTCTAAACCCAAAGTCATTATATTTTATCTCTCTTTCTTTTAGTAATGCTTTCCATGTGCAGAGGACTAACTCTTCTTCCTTTGTCATGGATTGACCCATTGCTCTCAGTGGCTCACCTTTCCAGGTGTCAGTTGTCAGGTCCGGACCAGGCAGTCTCCTGCTGCTCTCTTCTTCACCGAGCTCCATTCCTGCTGCACGTCTCCCCGCAGCCACCTCGTTAGCTTGCGATCACATCGGTGTTAGAATCCCCTCCGTGTTAGAATCATGTCGGTGTTAAATCACGTCATCTGCTCGCAATCACTTTGGTGTTAGTATCACCTCAGTGTTAGTATCACATCGTTGTTGGAATCACGTCGTCGTCAGAATCACGTCAGAGTTACCAATTGTCACTGTGGGAACAGATAAAGCAACAAACTCATAAACTGTTGCAATAGCAAAAGCCAAAAAACCTCTTTATTGGGTTAACAAGACTTTTTATATCTTCCTTAAGAATGTGTGTGCATGTATATGATTAGTTCAAACAAAGACTATCAGTTCATAATTGGATACCTTTTTCTCTCTGCTGTAACTTCAATAAGCGTTCTCTAACTGCAGGTCTGGCAGTTCTCGGGACTTTCCGGCCTCTTCAAGGGTACACAGATATCTGCTCAGGGTCAATATCAAGCTTACATTCCAAATCCTCTGACCAGCCCAGTTCTCCCACAGATCAGTTCCCTTATTTCAGAAATGAATAGGACTGACAGCTTCTAAACTGTTCATAAAGATTCACACAGAAAATCAAGATTGCATGTAGCTTGTAAACAGTTCTCTGCAGAAAGTACTGAACAGCTATAGCATTTAATAGAGACCGGTATGTTTGTCTGGCTTTTCAAAATCTTCCCATAGAATTCTCCTGTTCTTATTGCACAGCAGTGATTCTCTGAAAATCCTCTGGTGTGACCACTATTTTCTGTTTAATGCTATGGATCTCTCTATGAATGAGGAAGCCAGTCCAAGTACCATGCACATGAATATAACCATGTTTTATCAGGCTTGTATTAGTGTCTATCTAGTTAGATATTTTGCTGGATGAGCCTTGAATAACTTTTTCACATAATGATATTAGTAAAACTAGATAAATTTGAATAAAATTTAAATTCACAAGATGCCAGATATAAAAAGGTGTATAACAGTTTATAGTAGGTGAATTATTACATTTAAAATATATTCAGAAAGCATGAGAAGAAACTGTAGTGCTGAATACACTCATGAAGACATAGTTAAAGAAAAAAAAAAAATGTACTTCTGGCCACAATAATTAATCAACAGGGAAAAGACTTCAATGAAATTTCTGGGTCTGGCAGAGTTTCAAAATTATCATTAAAAGTAATTGAAGCATTTGAAAAAAAAAAACCCCAACCAGCTTTGTCTGCTGAACCACACCATTCCTTGAGTATATAATAAGGGCGAAATATTACCTACTAATAACTGCCAGATCAGCTCAAACGAGGGCATAATATATTCCAAAATTCTGTCATCTACTGTGTATCAGGAACAGAGCAAGTGTGAAGGGGTGAGGAGCTGTCAGCCTGCTTCTTCCAGCCTAGGTGGGCTACAGTGCACCCAACTTTGGTGGTGTGCACCCCACCAGCCTCCATGGGGGCATTATAAAGCATGATCTGTACTGATAGTGTTTGTAACTGGGGGGCTTTTGGGGAGTTCTTCCGTTTTCCTTCTTCTCTTAAAGAATTTTCCCATCCTTGTTTGTCAGGGAGGTAAATTGCTGTACTTAAGAGAGACAAAAGGCCCTGGCCACAGGGGGAGGGGTCCAGGCAGCCGAATAAAGGGGGTTGGGTGCAGCCCCTGGGGTCTTGGTTTGCTCCCTGCATTCGAGGAGGAGAAGCTGCCCTCGTGGTGCGGAGAACTCATCCCCGCTGCGTCCCCTGCTCTCCTTCTGCCCCTGCTGTCTCCCGAGGACCCTGCTGGACACCGGGATCGGCTGCCCAGGGGGTTTGTGACACAGGCTTTCCGTCGGCCATTGCCCCGTGAGGCCTGAGCTGGCTCCGGAGCGGCGGGGAGACCATGGCGCCCTCCCTGCTCCCCGGGAGCCCCGAGAGGCTGGCACTGGGTTCCCTGTGCTGTTTTCCTGTTACTGACGTAGTTAGTGTTGTTTGTTTGCCTTGTTTTATATATATTTAGTAAAGAACGGTTATTCCTATTCCTCATCTTTGCCTGAAAGCCCCTTAATTTCAAAATTCTAAGCATTCGGAGGGGAGGGGGTTGCATTTCCATTCCAAGGGGGGCTCCTGCCTCCCTTGGCAGACACCTGTCTTTCAAACCAAGACAGTAATTACTGTCAGGGGGAAAAAAAGTCCCGCTTTTTTTCAGTGTTGTACTAACCACTACAAATAAATGAGCTAACCCATCTTTGATTGTATACTTTAAGGAGACTTAGAGTTGTCATCTTTTGCCTACAAGTGTAGCCTGAGTAACTGAACACCCAGAATGCATGGGTCTGCTCTTCGGGTAAGTTTAGCAAAATAGTAGGTTTTTTTAAGAAAATAAATAAAAAATCTATGCTCAAATGTAGAAAATTATCCCCCCCTGCTGGACTTTGTAAAAATGACTGTTAATTTCTTGAATACAGATGAGAGGTGTGGCTGTAACTACAGCTTGCACAGCATCCTCCTGCATATGGCACAGAAAAAGTCACAACCTCTCATTTGCCATTCTGCATTTCATTGCACTCTTAATTTTAGTCCAGTTTGGTTTAATACATCAGCCCATGAATCTTCCTGCAATCTAAGCCAATATAAACTTAGAGGAACCAAATGGATCTGTAAACAAATTTGCAACATCTAGGATTTTTCCCATGGAAATTCCTAGGTCTGATTTATGTAGCTAGAAACAAGTTTTGTCTGTGATATCTAAGTGGCACTGTCTCTTGTTTTAAGGTCAGTGAGGTTTTTGGGGTTTTTTTTTCCACTTGACATGGAAAAAAGATGCTTGGTTACATTAACTACACCTAAAAAAAACCCATAACTGATACATGTGAATCTAAACTGAGTATTCAGAGGATACATTTATAATGCTGTATCTTTAGAAAGGTAGTCTAAACAACCAAGGGGGAGAAAAACAACTTCTTTTTGACCCTGGTTAGCTCTGACATACACTAAGCAGAGGGGGATAGTGCCTCTGAGCCCCATTCAGTGTCCCAGGTATTGCTGGGCCTTGTTGTTACCTGGCCACAAGGCTGTTCCCTGCTCAGCTCACTGGACACCAGGGCCCATGGAATAGTCCCATCACAGCCTTGTTGAAGCCTGCTGGGGAGAGGCAGAACAGTCACGCAAACCCTGGTTAACAGCTCACATCCTTTTTACTCACTCATCTCAGGCTGGATCCTGTGTTTGCAGTGTGAAGTTATTTCTCAACATTGAAATTAGTATCTGAAAGGAGAACTACAGCTTATAGATAAGCAAGCACCTGCTTCCATTTCACGCTTAACATCTCAGTAGAGACTGGAGATTCATTCTTCCTGTAAGAAGATGACCTTACACATTTTTGCCTCAGTTTTGCATCAGGACATTCCTTCATGCATGACACAGTTAACTGCACTATTTGTGGACCTGACATACCTGCCCTTTTTCCATTTACATGGCCATATCTGCCTCTGCATCTGGGAGGACTAAGGAGAGGGTGGGCTCTCCAGAGATTCATTTGTTAGACATTATGTATCTGACTTTATTTTGTGGTCACTACACTCTTCTGAGCAAAGCTCTAGAAAGCAAAAGCTCATGGAGGGAAATGACTTCTCAGAAGTAATAAAACCAGAAGCAAAGCCCACTTTAAACTCTACGCCAGTTTTCTTCTAGGCCCTGTTCTGTACAAAACAGGACACTTGACAGCATTACCACTATCACGTGCTACCAAAAAACCGCCTTTTTCTTCATTGCGTGTTTGTCCTGAGAGGCCATGCCGAAACAGACTGCAGGGTGAGCAATGGTCTCTTGCCAGCACCACCAGAAATGCCCTTCAGCTAAAAGCACTGCTGTCAGAGCCTCTGCTTACTCTGCATGTGAAGGGCAGATGGTTTACATCTGCTGTGAATCTAATTTTGGGAATTTTGTCACCAAACTTTTGGAAAGTCTTCCAGTAGGAAAACATTACCACAGTATCTTTAGCACTCAGAAACTCTCTGGCTTTTCACAGATGAAGTAACACATTAGGAAAAAGGCTCAGCAGCCCTAGCCTGTGATGATCCTCTGTCCATCTCCATGCTTGTGGAGCTGTGTAGGGGCACTGGTGACTCCTCAACTGAAGGATATAGTAGACAAACAATCTCCTTCCCAAATTCTTCCATGCACTTGTTAATAAACAACTTTCACAACGCCACCAGCACTTTCACTTTCACACATAAAGACACTGATTTCAATCCAAGGGCAGATAATGCATCAAACAGCCTTTCTAACTCCTGACCCTTTCTTATGTGCAGAAAGCTGCAGTCATGTTGCTGCTCTTACAAAAAGCTCCTCCACACTCAATTAAGAGAGGAGACATCAGGGTTCCTCTCAATAGGAATACACTGATTGTCCCAGAATGGTAGCAGGTTGGTAAATTCAAAATATCTTGCCTTTTACCTCAATCAGCACCTCCAGCAGGATCAGATTCTCCTTACTCAACATATTTGGTTCAATTCAGATGGCAATTTTGCTGGAGTCATATAATCATAGGATAGTTTCTGCTGGAAGAGACCTTCAAGATCATCAAGTCCAACCTTATTCCTAGCACTGTCAAAAACCACTAAACCATGTCCCTAAGCACAACATCCAACCACCTCTTAAACACCTCCAGGGATGGTGACTCCACCACCTCCCTGGGCAGCCCATTCCAATGCCTGACAACCCTTCCTGTAAAGAAATGCTTCCAAATACCCAGGCTGAACCTTCCCTGGTTCAACTTCAGGCCATTTCCTCTTGTTCTGTTTGTCACCAGGGAGAACAGACCAACTCCTGCCCTGCTACAAGTTTCTTCAGGGAATTGTAGAGGGCAATAAGGTCTCCCCTCAGCCTTCTTTTCTCAAGGCTAAACAGACCCAGATCCCTCAGCCTTTCCTCATAAGAGATATGCTCCAAACCCTTTACTAGCTTTGTAGCCCGCCTCTGTACCCTCTCCAGCATCTCAATGTCTTTCTTGTAGAGAGGGGCCCAAAACTGGACACAGTATTCAAGATGCGACCTCACTAAAGCTGAGTACAGAGGATTGATCCCCTCCCTGCTCCTGCTGACCACACGATTCCTGATCCAGGCCAGGATGCCATTGGCCTTCTTGGCCACCTGGGCACACTGCTGGCTCATGTTCAGGCGGCTGTCAATCAACACCCCCAGGTCCTTCTGTGCCTGGCATCTCTCCAGCCACTCCTCCCCAGGCCTGTAGTGCTGCTGGGGGTTGTTGTGGCCCAAGTGCAGGACCCAGCATTTGCCTTCTTGAAACTCATGGAATTGGCCTTGGCCCAGTGATCCAGCCTAGCTAGATCCCTCTGTAGAGCTTCCCTACCCTCAAGCAGATTGACACTTCCACCCAGCTTGGTGTCATCTGCAAATTTACCATGGGTCCACTCTATCCCCTCATCCAAATCACTGATGAAGATGTTAAACAGGAGTGGCCCTGGTACTGAGTCCTGGGGGACACCACCTGTGACTGGCAGCCAACTGGATTTAACTCCATTGACCACAACTCTTTGGACTCATCCCTCTAATCAGTTTTTCACCCAGGAAAGCCTATGCCCATCCAAGCCAAGAACAGTCTATTTCCATAATAGAACGCTGTGGGAAACGGCGTCAAATGCCTTACTAAAGTCAAGATAGACAACATCCACAACCTTGCCTTCATCCAGCAAGCGGGTCACCCTGTCATAGAAGGAGATCAGGTTTGTTAAACAGGACCTATCCTTCATAAACCCATGCTGTCTGGGCCTGATCACCTGGTTGTCCTGCATGTGCTGCATAATGGAACCCGGGATGATCTGCTCCATTAGCTTCCCTGGTACTGAAGTCAATACTGCTTGTTGCTGAGTTTTGTCTGATGTAGTGCAGCAGAGACAGCAATTGCTTGAGGGTGAGGAGATTGGCTCTAGGCAATTGTCAGCCACCCCATGGGAACATGAACATAATGTAACACTACTTCAGTGTATGCTTATTCTTTAAAAGCATGTATCTCATTAAACTCTTAGAAATTACATGACTTCTAAAAAGAGGAAAGTATGTGCTTTTTCCATGGCCTAGCAACACTATCACTCAAAAATCAATAACCATATCTCAGTAGCGAGTTAACTGTAAGATCTAAACTGATATGCTAGAATTATTGCAGACCATGTCTTTGAGGAGGTCAACAACATTAATAAATCATATGCAGTCAAGAGAAATCACTGCAGGCTTTGCTGAGGCAAATGGAAACCTACAGTTGTGTTACATAGCTTTCATGGTTCTCTACACCAGTGTTCAAATATACTTTTCAGGAAGGAAGCATGGTGGTGTTTGCCAGCTCCTGTTTTCACTCAAGTTCCCTCAAAGGAAGACTTGAGTCCATGCCTGTTTGACAGCAGAGGGACTATTTTGTCACTAAGACACTGCAACTTCTGGTCACACAAGAGTCATTTCATGGAGCAATCTCAAGTGCCTTAAGGATGTGTTCTAAATAAAGAAATGCTTTTCTGTGCCACTTCCCCCTAAATCCAGCTCCACAGCAACCATAAACAGCTGTCAGAACCAGCAGGATTTTACATAAAACTGTCAATTTGCAAGGAAGTCACAGGTCACTGACAGTCCTTCCATACCAGTGCCACTACTATTGGAAAACTTACTCTTCCAGTTCTTCCAGTCTTCCAGTCTTCTCCTCATTCAGCTTCACCAAGGGTCACATCCAGTCCTTGATAGAGGTCAGACAGCAAAAGTTTCAAGTGGATTTTTCAGAATTAGTCCTGTGATGCCAAGAAGTTAGATAAGACTTTGAATGCTCCCTCTGCTATTGCAGTGAACATCCCAGTGACCCTGTCTCAGAGGAGGCAGGTTGGTTTCAGCAACCTCTCAGAGCTGCCCACCAGTGCTGACAGACCAGGCAGCTAGTGGGGTGATGGGCCAAGCAAACTCGCACTAGCCTGCTAACAGGACTCCCTGCTCTTCTCTGCCCTCTGCATTCCCTGACATCTCAGTGTGCTTCCATCAGAACACTCAGGAAGACAAAGAAGTAAGCTTCTCATGAGCATGCCAGAAAGCAGAGGCAGAAAAAGAGGAACGGAAAAGGAGATAAAGAAGAACAACACCAAACTTCTGAAAAACAGAGCTTGGCTACACTGTGGTTTTAGCATGGGCTCCCAGCTTGAATCAGAAGAATCCACCTTCATAATCACTGCCAGCAGGGGCACAGTTTGGCTTTCCTGGTCAATATTCCCTTCACAGCTGTAATTACTATTGCTGTCTCTGTTGCCGCATCACTGTGTTTTGATGGATACTTTATTGTTGGTTTTTGAAGGAAAAAAAAGATGTGCAATTAATTACCCAAGGCGGTAAACTCATGTGTATGTATATGTGTACTCAGCCTTCATATATGTTTCATAGAGTCTTCAAATTTTTTTACCCACAAAACTAAGCAGTCTCCCCCACACTTTGGGTATTGAGAGCTGCAAAGGTTATTTACCCCATTTTTTCAAAACTACTGAAGGGGACCACCTAAAAAGAACATGGTTTAACACATTTATGAACACAGGAGTGGGCTGCTATGTCAAAATAAGGTGGAAGAAGCTTGCAGAGTGCTTAGCCAGGACCAAGCTGTCTATATTGTTGATCCCCAGAGAGGCACTTTTGACAGCAGCATAAATGCCATTTGTCTGTACCACAAAGCAGCCACAATTAATATTGCTGTCATTTTACTGGCCTCTATCCTTTCATCAACAAAGCAAAACAACACAATATCCTCTTGGGCATCCCGAAGTTATTTCTGAGAATTTTGTCAGAAGCTACGGAATACCCCTTCAGCACCTGCACCATACACCACAGGGGTGCCTTGAAAACCAAGGTGACCACTGCCAGCCTGGGCTCTGTATTCATCACTGTACATGGGTGGGTCAAAACCTTTCTCAGATCTTTTGTACAGTCTGATATGGTTTCCCTTTTCAAGCAGAGGCACAGATTCTTTAATTTTAAACACGCCCTAATACAAGGGTTTTCAAACCCTTGTTGGGTTTGAAGGGTTCACATCCACGTGTTGGGCTCTGATCACTTGGTATGACTGTCATTCTTTATAAATGCTGACAGCACATCAACACAGTAAATAATGTGGTGTGCTGTAAAATATCTCCATCTGATGGTTTTGGCGGCCCTGTTAAAATTCCCTGTGACAGAGGATTTTAATTCATGATTTGCCAAAAATATTGGTAAACATTGCACTACTTTAACAGCTTATTTAAAGGTGGTTTAAAAATGTTTATACTGGGTTGGTCTGTAAATTCTGAGGCAAGTGTTCCCTGATAAAAATTGTTTTAAAAAACCCAGCTATTTCAGAGTCTGTTTTGCCTTGCAGACCAATGGCCCAGGCATACTCGGATAATAGATCTGTGACCATTAAGTTGCCCCGCTGTTGTGTTTGAAGATTGTTGCATGTCCACCAAGTCTACCTGCCACTGTGCCTCCACCTCTGACACAATCATATTCATTCTTTTAAAGTGTTTTCTTGTTGTATTGCATAACCTGTAAGTGTCCTGATTTTCAAGCCAGGCTTCTCTTCAAATTGGTGATTCACCATTTAGCAGCTTAAAAAAGGGCATTTATACCCCCCTCAACTTCCTAACTACTAAGGAGCATCATAAATGTCTTTTAACAGAAGCAGTGGTGTAGACATGTCTACTGACAAATCACTACCGAACACACAGACAAAATGTAACAACGGACTATTACTTAAACACAAATACAGAGAAGGTTTATTAATGGGGTGTGAGGGAAGTTGATTGATAGTCAGGGTTCCCCAAGTTTTTTTTCCTTTTTTTTGCCATTGAACACCACTGTCACTTCCATAGCTGTTCTTTGGCTGCTGCTGGCTTGTAGAGGAACACCAGCAGGTCACAGCATCCTCAAACTGCCAGACAGAGTTCTTTTAAATGTTCAGTAGGGTCATCGACCTTATACATGTTATAGAAAACACAAATATCACCTGCCTGCACCCTGTCATGGTGTTGCAAATCGCCATAAGATCCATCAGAACAACCAGCAAAAGGAGCTCCCCATAACCGCCCACCCTCTCTGTGACACATATTGAAATGTTATTTCAGGTTCAGACCCACCAGCAGGTTCTTTGGATTGGTGTGAAGCTGTTAGGGAATCCTGCAGTGTCCTACCAGCCAATCACAGTGGATCAGAAGAGGGGAGGGACTTCTGGGACAAAATCTGGCTGCTGCATGGCCCTTTCGTTGCTTCCAGTAGTACTTGCAGGGACTAGGCATTTCCCCTGCATGCAAAGCTGGCAGGATCTCCACCTCCCACCAGGTCCCATACACATATAAAACAGCATTTGCCATTTACTAGGAATTAAAAGGGAGATACTTGAACACTTAATCAGCATGTATGTTTTAATTTCTGATCCCATTACAGCTGCCACTGTAGACATACCACATGGAAGGGTTTCAGGACAGTCGCACACCCTTTCTACACAAACTTGCCAAAATCATGGATGCAGCCACCAGCTACAAGAGGAAAGGCACAAATGAGCGTCTCCTTCAACTGGTTATCCAGGGCTTCCAAGCTATTTCCCAGGTAGACACTGTGAGAGAAGCATTGAGTTCCCCTGGGCGTTCATGGCCTCCTCTGTTGGCTCCTCAACAACTATCCGACCCCACCAGCTGTGGCAGAGCAGGGTCCCCAGGTCCCTGCTTGCCATGTCATGAGGGCGGGTTGTTGCTTACTCAAAAGCACAGACCAGTGAGACTTGAAGTTGCTCAGCCTTAAGTCTCCCATGGCTGCAGGACTACTTTTTAATTTGTGCCTCAGTGCTGTGCCCAAACATCATTGTAGCAAGGACTGTCTGCACCCCAAGTGGAGGTGAGCTGGGAGCACAATGGGGCTCAGCTCAGTGCTGGCAAGGGGGTCCATCACCAGTCCCAGAGAAGGCAAGTGATGAACCAGGTCTGGCATCCATCTAAGGAGTGTAATCAAAGGAGATGGGGCTGGTGATGGGACTGGAGACAAGCTGCAACATCTGAACAAAGGGTCCATGCAGGAAACAAGATGCGTACAACATAGGTCTGAGCTGCTTCCAGGAGACAGGGCTGGGCACTGAAGGCCCATGCCTGAGCTGAAATGAGGCTCACACAAGTAGGATGAGGCATCAGAGCACAGAGTGAAGGCCCCAGGTAAGGCTGCTCAGGGCCCTGAGTCCCTTTTTGTGCAGCTTCCTTTCCCAGCAAGGGATGTCATCATACTTTGCAGGGATCTATGTTTAAAGGTGAATCACTTGTAAGAGGTCACAGATAGGCAGGAAAGCTGTAGCTGTGTGCTCCAGCTTGTTTTGTAAAAAAATAAAATCCAACCCTCAGAAATGAATAATCCAGGCTGCCATTCATCACAATTAACAACACACTTATTTAGAAGGGAGACAGCTGCTTGCTGAGAATTTTATTCCATTACAACACTGCCATCACTTGTTCATGCAGATTTTATTTTGCCCAGCTCTGACCTTTGGTGGATCCACCAGCAGCATGAACTCATCAATGGAAAACTTACAAGAAATAGCAACTGAGTCGATGCAATATAATGCAATTTCATACAAGTTACAAACAGGTAGAAAGCCTGAAGCCTTCCACAGGCGTTTTATCTGTGTTCATTGGCATGTAACTCTTTCCTCTCATAGCTCAAAGAATAAGGTACTGAAAGAAGTGGGGTGGGGGGTGTGTGTGTGGGGAGTGACACAAAACCACAACCCAAGCGACAGCAAAACCCACCCCAGCAGAAAAATATCCTGGGATTTTTTCTGGGCAACGTGAAATGTGTTCTGTCCCTGCAGAGTTATCTCTGAACTTCTGATGTAACTTTTATTTGTGCTCTCAGTACTTGCCCCATCTTCTAACCCAGAAGCTTCCACCCAAAGGCATACATGTTCCTGCTGCTGGTTAATGAAGAGCAATTCCTGTTTTGCCTCCACTAGGGCCACCAAGTCTGTAGATTGTGTGGAAACCTTTTGGGGTTACTTGGCTGCAGATGAACAATGTTAGGTTGACCATTTTTGTCTTTGAGTTCCTGACTACGTGGTTTCTGGGGAAAGGATCAGCACACCCTAGAAGAAGCTGGATCACACCTCTGTGCTTGCAGGTACAACACCGGAAAAACCCATGGGAAGCAAGGAAAGACAAATAGCACAGTCTGTCTGGGCTCCTTTGTCCTGCTGCTTGCCATGCAACTAGCTCATTAGGTTGGGTTTAGACTAGTGACAGAGAGGGGTTTTCTGCATGGGTTCCCTCATTTCTGTCACTATATTTAATTTCTATTTCTTTCAGGTGGATTTAAACATCAGTTACAAATAACACTATCCTGTGAATTAACACTTGTTTTGCTATACTTCTTCACAATGTCTCTCTGTGTTTCAGTGTTGGTATGTACAACAGCTGAGAAGGGGTGTAATGTGTTTAGCCAAACCCAGGTACCTCAGAACTGCCAGAAACCCCCAGAAGCTGATGAAGGACCCAGGCCCACAACAGTGATCCCCTGGGCAGTGGGGCCAGCAGAAACTGCTGGTCAACATGCCGCACAGAAAGAAGAGACCTTTCAGACAGTCTGTCAAGAGTAGTTTTCTCTTCATATCTCTTTCCAGGTGGAAGATCCAATAAAAAAGAAAATTGTGATCTTGAAATGGAGTTGCCAGCAGACAAGCAGATTTGCCATGGTTGAGTCCTAATGGGCTGACACTTGAGGCAGCTAAGGTTTTTTTACTTCATATTCAATAAATACATTGTTTCTGAGCCATGTAACTGAGTTCAAGCTTCCTTGCAGCCCTCTCTGCTGCCTAAATGCAAGATGAAACCTTAAAAGCTGGGGTGCTTGTTTTGCCTGCCCAGGTAAATTGTGTGTAGGCCCCAGCTTGGAAGTGTTAGTACATTCTCAGTCCTCCTCAGTGGTTATGACTAACACAAACTTGTTTTCTACTCATAGGTGCCCCAATGCAGCCACAGAACTCCCTTTGCTTTTCTGCAGACTCCAGAGTCATCAGAGGAACAGGTTAGTTCAAGAGTTTTTATTCCTGAATAGTTTTTCTTTGATAGGTCAGAAGCATGGCACCAGGCATTTGGTCTCTCCACAAGCTTCTCTGTGAGGCTGTGCCCCTTTCTGCTGTCCCCATCACCCAGGTTATTAATGAAGATGTTAAATGGTATTGACAACAGTGTTGCCCCTGGGGTACACCACTGAAAACTGGCCTCCAGCTGTCCATCTTCCAACCGCACGTCTTGGTCCATCCTGCAGGTGCTGCTGGGGGCTGGGACCATCAGGGGCTGCTGCAGTGTGGCAGGGCAGGTCCTCACAGACAGAGCCATCCTACCACGCAGAGAGGGAGTGGGCAGGACAGGGGGCATCAGTCAGGAGGTCCTCAAGGACAGGGATGAGCCAAGGACAGGCTGGCAAATCCGTCCACAAGGCCCATGGCTGAACAGGACAGAGATGTGGGGGGCAGGAAACTGTCACTTTATGGCATTACTGGGGCATGGTCTGAGGGCCCCAGGCAAGGCTGAAATGGCCTCCTGGGCAATGGGCAGTGGGCAGTGTGGGAAGAAGACCTGGGTAGGAGTGAGCAGGAATGGCCCTTAAGGACCATGGTTGCCCTTGGGGACATTACAACTTTCTCTTTGAAGGACACTGGAGACCCACAGACGTTAAGACACTCCCCTGTTTCTAAAACACCATGACATTGTCTCCAAACCCCATCACTGACTGAGTGATGCTTAGTTGCTGGCTGAGGTTGAACTGTGACATCCCTCTAAGGAAAGATGAAATCTTTTAAATGAAAAATGGTGTCATCCCATGTGATTGATTTAAGGAGTGAAAAATACACAAATGTGAACTGTATCCTGACTGGTACAGCACAGGTTTTCCTCCTCACCTGCTTTTTTCAATCTGTGCAAGGAAAATTAATGTAATTTAAGTGGTCATGAGCATAAGCAATGTGGTAAGAGCCATCAGGCTGGTGAACACAATATTGCAAAGAGTATTCTCATAATGACAGCATCACACAAGTGAGCCATAAATCCCAATTTCCTTGGGTTAGGTTTTAGATTTATTGTTTCGGTCTTTATTTAAACCATGTTTATAATTTGAGCACTATGAATGGTAAAAAGAAGCTGAATCATTCTTGGTATATTTAGTTCAGTGTTTCATGGTTTAGTCCAATTTTGTGTAAAAAAACCTGTAGCAAAAATGTTACATGTTGAGACAATCTACATAAGACTTGGTTCATTGAGATGGTTGTGGTATGTGGGGCTGGAGTCAGCACTGAGAGGACCACTGAACAGCCAGACTACACATTCCATGCCTGAAGGCTTCCAGCACTGAAGTATAAGTCCTCTTTACTGTGCATGTGTGGAAACAAAGCCCAAATGCTACAAAAATTATTTTGTTATTCCACAAAAAAACTAAGATTAAATGCCCCTAAGTGTCTCTGGGAAATACCATAAAGACATCCATAAGCACAGTTACCAATTTACAAAAGGTCACACCTCTAGCCCTGTGAATGCACGATCACATCTCTCTCCCGCAGGCCAGCACCCACCCACAGGCACAGAAAATGCATTCACCTCTGCCTGGAAAATCCCACTGCTCAGTTCTCGATCACTTCATATCGCTTTCTCTTTGCAATGTCCCCCCTGAACAGTGTTCCCACCATTTGCACCATGACTCCTGCCCTACTTTTATACTCCCCTCCTGCCCCCCTACAACATGTACAGCCCCCTTAGATTGGTACTGCCTTGCCTGTGCGTCCTCCAGACCAGTGGCCCCATCCACTCCAGCAGACTTCACACTCCCTCTGCATGTTTCCAGATGACATTTATTTTATCTTTCTCTGGGATAAGAAGAGCTCATGGCTGTTCTGGAAAACACTAATGATGATAATGATAATAATAAAAGTAACAATAATGACAAAAATGAAGAAAGAAGGAGAAGGAGAAAGAAGGAGAAGGAGAAGGAGAAGGAGAAGGAGAAGGAGAAGGAGAAGGAGGAGAAGGAGGAGAAGGAGGAGAAGGAGGAGAAGGAGGAGATAATGATAATAAAACAAATAGTGACACATTTGTTTTCACAGTCAGTTTTCCTGTACCTGTTACAGATCATGTGCTTTTACTCTTCAAAAGTAAAGCAAGTGACTTGCAGAAATCTCTTTTTTCTCACAAGTCTCTGGGTCTCCCACCTAAATTTGTGGTCTATTCAGCACCAACTATTAAACCCTTTTGGAGGAGTGTTTTTTTCCTATGTCTGCTCTGGCCCATGTAGCCCCTCATCTTCCTGCTGGTAGAAATAAGAGCTGAATCTGACACAGACACCCACAAATGAATCCTGACTCAGGGAGAGGCAGGAAGTTAGAATCATAGAATTGTTTAGGTTGATAAAGAGTTTTAAGATCTTTGAGTCCAATCATTAACCCATCACTGCCAGGTCACCATTAAACTATGTCCCTCAGCATCACATCTACATGTCTTTTAAATACCTCCAGGGATTCTGACTCCACCACTGCCCTGGGCAGCCTATTCCAATGTTGGACAAGCCTTTCTGGGAAGAAATTTTTCCCAATGTCCAACCCAAACCTCCTCTGGTGCAACTAGAAGCTATTTCCTCTCATCCTATCACTTGTTACATGGGAGAACAGAATGACCCTCATCTCACTACAACCCTTTCAGGTAGATGTAGAGAGCAATAAGATCTCCCCACACCAGATTTTCCCTAGGCTAAACAACCCCAGATCCCTCAGCCACTCCTCACAAGACTTCTCTAGACCCTTCACCAGCTTTGTTGGTCGTCTTTGGACATGCTCCAGCACCTCATGGTGTTTTCTTTGGTGAGGGGCTCAAAACTGAACACAGTATTTGAGGTGTGGCCTTACCAGTGTTGAGTACAGGGGCATTCTGAAGTACAGAATTATTTGTAGTGTCTCCCCAACCCAGTTCCTGCAGCTAGGAAGAACCCAGCCCTCTCCTGCAGAAAAATCTGAGGTCCGAAGTGTCTGCACTCCTCACTGCTCCAGCAGGTGCCCATGGGGTAAGGACCAGCCATTGGCCAAGCCAGAGCCAGAAGATAGGAACCTCAGTTTTCAGCCCTGGCCTGGCTTGTCTGACAGCCTGGCTAAAGCATGCAGTAATGCAGGTGGTTGCAGTAATTTTGGAGTAACTCAGCCTCTCCCTCTGACTGCTAGGAATTCCTGTGTATGAAATCACAACTTCTTCCAAAACACTGTCATCAGAACAGTAACTTTATTAACAGAGAAAACAAAGGATTAAAACACGTTATGAGATTGACAAAACACACAGTGTGCCTGTGTAGGACAGACATATTTATATACATCAGTTCATTGTAGAAACGTGAGCAATTTGGTCTAGATGACTAGGATATCCCCTGGTAGTTTGCAACGGATCCAGACAGCTTTCTCTCCGTGGTGGCTCTGATAAAGCAACCAATTTCTTCCCAGCCCCACCCCAGCCAGGCTACTGCCGGACCCCTGAATGCCACCAGTATCTCATGTGGAACTTTTTCCAGCACAGGGTGAGCATGGTTGGGCTCGGCCTAAAGCCGGTGGTGCAGGTGAAATTCTCTGGTCTGTGCCGAGTTGGGCCCTCGCAGCTGCGAGGCAAGAAAGAGAGGGTCAGGGTGCTTTGAAGACATCCCCTCCCACCACCATCACAACCACCCAGGGGAAACCCTGGCCCCGGCCCCTCCGGCCAGCAGCGTGTGGATATTCCCCGCCTCGGGAAGGAGCCGGGCAGCCCCGAGACACGGCACCGGGCCAGCCCCGGTCCGGGAGACGGCTCGGCACTGCTCAGGTCTGCACCGGTACAACACTGCAGCTTCCGATACCGGCACTTCTACTCAGCAAGGCACGGGCTGGGTTTTTCCTGGACGGACAAAATCAAACAGGGAAGGAGGGGAGGGAGGAGAAGGGAGGGAAGGAGAGAAAGAAAACAGCTCCACGGATGTCGGATGTCACGGAGGCGTTACACGGGAGACGCGGGGGCTTCTCGCTGCGTTCCTCGGGCGGACGAGCCGCGAGAAGCCGCCGCCGCCGCCGCGGGCCAGCACGTCGAGGCAGGGAGACGTCGGTGCCTGAGCTCCCGGCGGCTTGGCCCGGGGCGCTCCTGCTTACAGGCACTTGAGGAGGAAGGAATTGCACGAAGTCCCCCGTGGGCAGTCGCAGAGCTTCCCGATGCGGGCCCCCTTCCTCACGGCGCACTGCTCCCCGGCGTCGCACTGCGGGCAGCGGCGGGAGGTGAGGGGGGCGCCGACGGCGGCGGCATCATTCCATCCCGTCCCGTCCCGTCCCGTTCCATCCCGTCCACACCCGCCCCGCCCTGGTCCCGTCGCGGTTAGCTCCGTCCAGCCCCTCCCCGCCGAGGCACTCACCATGGGCACCTGCCCGAACTTCTTCTCGTAGTGCGGGACCCGCTTGCTCTTCAGCTTCTCCAGCACCTCCTGCAGCGCTTCTATCTGCCGAGAGACCACACAGCCCCCGTCAAGTCGCGCCCGGCCGGGCGGCGGTCCCCGCCCCGTCCCCGTCCCAGCCCCTCAGCCCCACCAGTTCCTTCTCTGGGGAGGCGCCACCGCCGCCGCCGCCGCCGGCGGGGAGCCCCAGGTCTCGGGCGCGGCGCGGCGGGGCCGGCTCCTGCCCGCG
>JANVCC010010406.1:3608701-3641401 GCA_025345505.1 Todiramphus chloris collaris
GCGGTGCGGAGCGGAGCCCGCGGGCGCCCAGCAGCAGCGCGGCCGCCACGGCGCAGAGCGCCAGCGCCCGGCAGCTCTCCATGGTGCTGCCGCCCCGCCGCCGCCGCCCCGCCGCCTCCACCGCCTTTATAGCGCCGCGCCCGCCCCGCCGTGCGTCAGCGCCCCCCGCCGCCGCGCCGCGCCTCGGCTGAGCTCCGCTCCGCTCCGCACCGCTCCGCTCCGCACCGCACCGCACCGCACCGCACCGCACCGCACCACTCCGCTCTGCTCCGCACCGCACCGCACCTCACCACTCTGCACCGCACCGCACCGCTCCGCACCGCGCGGATCGGCGACCCCCACCTCACGGCCGCACAAGCCGTTCCGGGCGATGAGCAGCGTGAACACGAGCCGGCAACGTGTGCTCACAGCCCAGAAGGCCAACCGCATCCTGGGCTGCGTCAAAAGAAGCATGGCCAGCAGGTCGAGGGAGGCGATTCTGTACCCCTAGTCTGTTCTGGTGAGACCCCACTCGCAGCGCTGCGTCCCGCTCTGGAGTCCTCAGCGCAGGGAAGACACGGACCTGTTGCAGCAAGTCCAGAGGAGACCACAAAAATGATCAGAGGGCTGAAACCCCTGTGCTGTGTGGAACGTCTCAGAGTGTTGGGCTTATTCAGCCTGGAGGAGAGAAGGCTCCACAAAGACCTTACTGTCATCTTTCAGTACTTAAAGGGGGCCTACAAGGAGGACAAGGACAATCTTTTTATCAGAGCCTGTTGTGACAGGAGAAGGAGGGAATGGTTTTAAACTAAAAGAAAGTAGATTTAGACTAGATGTAAGGAAGAAGTTCTTCACTGTGAGGGTGTTGAAACAGTGGAACAGGTTGCCCAGAGAGGTGGTAGAAGCCCCATCCTTGGAAACACTGAACATCAGGTTGGACAAGGCATAGACCAACCTGGTCTATTGAATATGTTTCTGCTCACTGCAAGGGGGCTGGACTAGATGACCTTTAAAGGTCTTTTCCAATCCAAAACTTTCCTTGATTCTACCATTCTAAGATTCTAAGTTGTCCCCCAGAATGACTCGCCCTCTGTCCAGGCAGGCTTGGCACAAATAGTGGAGCCATCTCTGAGAGCAAAGAAGGGGAAAGTGGCCTCTGTCTGCCCACCTGACTACACACCCCATGTCTTGTCCACAGTGAAGGACCAGGTTGCCCCCATGTTGTGTAAAAAGACTGAGAGGCTCTTCCCTCACACATGAGGGCTGGGAAGGAGTAAAGAGAGGGAGGCTGGTGGACAGCCAGAGAAGCAAGGGAGACCAGGCTTGAAAATCATAGAATCATGCTTTGGGTTGGAAGGGACTTTTAAGGGTCATTTAGTCTAACCTTCTCTTGCAGTGAGCAAGGATATCTTTAACTAGATCTGGTTAGATCCAGAGCCCCATCCAACCTTGAATGTTTCCAGGGATGGAGCTTCTATCCTCTCTTTAAGTACTGAAAGGTCACAATAAGATCTCCCTGAAGTCTTCTCTTCTCCAGGTTGAACAACCCCAACATTTTCAGCCTGTCCTCATAGCAGAGGAGTTCCAGCCTTTTGATCATTTTTGTGGCCCTGCTCTGGCTCTGCTCCAACAGGTCCATGTCTTTCTTGTGCTGAGGACTCAAGAGCTAGACACAGTAGTCCAGGTGTGGTCTCACCAGAATAGAGTCAAGGGGCAGAATCATTTCCCTCAGCCTGCTAGCCATGCTTCCGATGCAGCCCAGGATATGGCTGGCTTTCTTGTCTGTGAGGACATACTGCCAGCTCATGTCCAGCTTCATTGTGTCCACCTTCATGGCTCATGTCCAGAAAACAATACAGGGATCTGAAAGGAGGGAGAGTTGGCAGTCTGTGGGTTAAGGCAAAGCATGGTGTGATGGAAGGAAAAGACAGGATGGGAGGATTAACCTGAAGGAGCTGGGGGTAGGGGCTTGGTAAAGATGGTGAGCAACTAGATATTGAGGGTGGAATGCTTGCATGAGGACAAGTAGGACTGCCAACAGGGTGAGAAGGCTCAGGGACACAGAGAGCAAGGTAGGAAGCAGTATCAAAAGGCCCAGGATAAAAGTAGTGGCTGGTACGTGGACCAGAACTGAAATAGAGTGAGGCCAGATACCATATACACTGAGCAGGTTCTCAGTGATCATCATCTATCATGTGTGTGAAACAACGCCGCCTCCTTTTGGGGAGAGAAAAAGCACGGCTGCTGAAAGGACACCCAGCTTCAGTGTACTCATCTCCAATCATACCTTCCCACTGACACTTGGTTCTGGAAGATCAGTGGCCTCATCAACATCAATCCAAAAAGCTCCCCGGCAGGCCCAAACCTCGGGGTCATGGTCGGGACAGGAGGAAGACAGGAGCAGCTTCCCCCACTAAGAAAAGCAGTGCTGTGCCAAGGAGAGCATGGTGGTTGGACTTGATGATCTTGAAGGTGGTTTCCAACCTTCATGATTCTATAATTCTATGCAAGATGAGGGGCAGTGCACAGCCTACTCCCTGCTCATTCCTCTGGTACAAGGCTGGGGCTAAACAGGAGGATGCTGAGCAGCAGCTTTGCTGGCAGGAGACATTTGGCTCTGTGGCATAATGGTTGTGGGGACAAAGAAGCAATGAGCAGGATCTGCATGTGAGGAGGCTTCACTCCCATCTCTGCAGTGACATGGGGAGGTCATTGCACTCCAGATAGTGGCAGCAAGAGCTGGGCTGGGTCTCCCAAAGTGGAGTGAGGATCATCTGGAGAAGGAAGAATTTGGAAAGCATTGTTAACAAAACTCTCCTAGCTGGCCGTTTGTAGGGGAGCAAAGAACAGTGTGAAACAGCAAAGAAACTTAAGGAAAAAAAAAAAAAAAAGTTGTTTAAAGAAAATGAAACAGGCCCAAGGACATATTTTTCCAAACAGGATGGCAATGTTTAAAGGGTCCAAGAGGAGTGTGGCTTAACACGTAATTTTCAACAGCTCAATTTTGTTCGAGGCAATAAAGAGACTCAAATCTCTCCAACTGTCATGTAGCTTGCCTCCAGAGCTGTGTGTTCACCTCTTGCTGTTACCTCCTCCCACACACTCCTATTGATCATCACATCCAGCAAAGGTCTCATTTATAATTGCTGTTCGGAGTAGAGATCCTCTGCATGTTTGCATGAATCCTTCAGTCTCATTTTGCCACAGGGAACACTAAGATGTCAGACACAAGGCTGGTGGTGAACCACTCACAGCGAATCCCACATCCCAGGCTGGAGCAAAAATGCGACTACATAAAGCAATGGAAATGATGGGCTTGCAGGAGTTTCTTAGAGCAGAGAAATATTCACAGGCTGAGAAAAACACAGTGTTTCATACAGAGAGGAAGATATATGGCCCATTCAACCTTGAGAAAAGCATCTGTGCAGCCTGAGCAAAAATTCACGCCATATTTTATAGTATGAGGATTACTCATGCAGTGTTGAAAACACCACAGAGGTGCTGTCTTCTTTCCAACTTGCACTTTCAGTAAAAAGCTGGATTTGTTAGTTCCCCTGGTAAAATGATTGTTGAACATGGACGCAATTACAAATTTCTATTTTCAAAAGTCATTGAATCTGCCTGGCTACAGACACCCACAGAATGGTACGTTTCTGTGTCTGTTACTGTCTGTAGCACACTGTCTCAGCAAACATCATTGTCTCCTGCTCTCTACTCAGCTGTTCCTGTAGACTTTGTCTCCAGCACTAAGGGGTAAAGAAAGTTGCAGGATGTAGGACAGCCAAATGTTAAATAAGAGTGTCAGAAGCTACCATGTCAAGGAGTGGAACAGGGGCAGGGCATAAAAAGGCAAAATCACTGTTTACATCTGCAAAAAGGCAGGTGCTTTTTGACAGCATCAGTAGCCAGTCATAAGACAACTGAGTATGAAATTAGAGTTGTCTGTGGCACTACAGAGCTCAGCTCCAGATAATCTACGTGAAATGCCATCAGACCTGACATTGACAGCTCTGTTGTAGTGAAGCATAATTCAAGCTTCTCAAAGTTAACTTACTTTCTCCACACAAATGTTATTGCAGATGAGGCACAAACAGGGTACAGCCAATCTGCATTAACATCTGTATAACAAGTGGGTAATTTTTGCAGTTGTACACAGTATATGCTTTTCATAATCACACTCTTCCATTGTGATCAATTAATTGAATGTACTTCTGAAAGCAGGAAAATAATGGAGGTTTCTGTTGATGCTGGTGTCAAAATAATGAAGTATCCATTGAGCAGTTCTGATGCACTTATGTGTTCTAGTTTTGGCTTGACGTAGACACAGAGTTGGATGGATTTTTTGACTACTGGACTATAGAGATTAGTGTGAAGCATTTGTTCAAGTGCTCTACTGAATCAGAGCCATGAAAGTGGACATCTGGCTTTAAGTGGATGCTTTAAGGCTTTGCTGAAAAGCAGCAGGCTTTTTTAAGTGCTTTGTTGAATTGCCTTAATTAATAAACCTGTTTTTTTGTTTGTTTGTTTGGGTTTTTTTTTAAGTTAATATAATATACCATCATTGGTTTTCTGAATCAAGACATTTCTTTGCCTGAAATCTGGAACAGTGAGGGAAATCTAAGATAAATCAGGGCTCTACCACACTTGAAGCAATAATAGAGTCCAGAGGCATACTTGAAAGAAAACATGTTTTAGCAGGAGATACAAATTCATCTTGATGAGTAACAGATTGGAAAAATGTCATCTAAATAAAAGATGGGTTCTCACAAGAACAGCACATACACAAATGCCAACACAAATACTGAGGCTACATCAAGCTAACCCCAAAATGGGTGGAAGAGGGGTGGGAACAGGCACCCAGTGGCTTCTCATAAATGATGTTCATAGCCTCTCCATTTCTGCAGGCAGCGCTATGGCAGAGGCTATGTGCTAGCCACATCACATTTCAGCCTTTGAAGCAAGCCTGGCATCCTCATAGTGACTGTGTACTAGAGGCTTTGCCTTGTTGTTTATTGTACAAACTGCCACAAATTTTGGCTGGTGACCACACTGTAGCTCCCAGTGGTTCCCAGAAACTCCCCAGTTGCCATGAGAATAAAAAAGGAAAATGGCAAGAGGTAGGTTTTTATGATCCATCCTGAATTTACCATCTCAGCCCCAGTGAGAAGCACCTTTGGTTACTGCAGCAGTCCCTGGGGACATGACTATCAGCTCAGCACACCTCATTCACAGCTTTCCACTTCCTTCTACAGAGGTGTTTGAAAATACCCTCAAGGTCACAGTACTGGCTCTTTAAAACTCCTTGTACTCAGGTGTTGACCTCTCTTAAATATGCCATGTCCAGCTATCTCAAAGAGAGATGGAACGAGATAGCCTCTTGGTCTTGCCACTGCTTTGAAGCAGGGGTATGCACATAGCTGAGAGAAATAATCCCCAAGGTGAGACTGGATGGGAGCAGAAAGGTCCCCTGGAAGACTGGGTAAAAGGTCCTGGTCGACCAAAGCTTGTGCACTTGACATGGCAAAGCCATTTCTCTTGTTCCTCAATTTCAATCTGAAAAATCACTGTCATCCTAAGTACCATCCTTTCAGCAAGTAAGAAATTAATAGTCGTGAACTGGTCCAATACTACAGTGAACAGGTGACACATATGGGAGCTGGATAGGATGAGTCTTGAAATAGTCACAGCTCTTATGTTGCTTCTGTTGTCAAGTATCTTACACCCTTGCAGTGGTAGCAACCTTTTATTTAGAATTAGTTAACATTTCCTTTCATTAAATATCCAACAGAGAACCTGCTGGTAGAACAATGGCAATGAGAAGTGAGATGACTATATAATGTCAATGTTAAATAAACTGAATAAAAGG
Organism: Todiramphus chloris collaris; assembly: GCA_025345505.1. Lineage (NCBI taxonomy): Eukaryota > Metazoa > Chordata > Aves > Coraciiformes > Alcedinidae > Todiramphus > Todiramphus chloris. Next base: position 3,614,547 of record JANVCC010010406.1, read on the forward strand.
TAGCTGCCACTGCAAGAGTGTAAGGTTCCTGACAGCAGAGACAACATAGGAGCTGCGGGTGACTACCTTGAGATAGCATAAATGTATCTGTCAACATCACCAAACGTGCTATGAGCATGGGATCCAGCTCCTCAGTCCTGGTGGGTCCACAGGGAACGAGGTCTTCCGGCAAACCCCTGGGTGGGAAGAGGCCAGCTCTGCCATCAGAGTGCCAACACACACAACGTGCATTGTGTGCGGCCAGTGCTGACACACAGCACAGCACGCCAGCCTGCAAAAGCTTCTCCAAACCAGTCTGCTAGGCAGCAGCAGAGGGATCACTGCGAGTGATTCCTTGAACCTCTGCCTGCAGTGGAGGTCCTGCTCTGTAACCTCTCGTGACCAGAACATGATGGTAGGATACTAAACAAATGAAATTCATTAGCACAAGTTTAACAAGCTTCCAAGGATAAGTATTAAGGCAGAACATTCTTATTTATTCAAAGACATGCTTTAACATGTCTTGCACACATATTTAGAGGAATAAATTTTGACAAACATCAACTGTCCTTTCAGACCTAACAAGTGATAGAGATTTATCATTCTCCCACACATGAATCCTCCCAAATGTATCTGCTTCCATTATTTGTACCTCAGGATTATCTGTTATTGTCTTAACTGGTAATGATTTTATTACCAGTCACATTGAAAGAATATATTCAAAGCAAAAATAATATTCTGAAGAGATCCATTTTCTTAGCAGAAAAAGGCAGTACACCTTATGGCTTTGGGAGTAACAGAATGGGGAAAATAACCCTTGTCATTTAGAGCAGAAAGACAACAGGTGCCTGAACTGATTCCTCAACCATAGCAGGAGAAAATAGAGAGTGTTTCTTTTTATTAGGAGCCATTAACAGCAATCATTTCAGGGTCTGAAACTTGCATTCTCTCTGGCTATACTTCATATATATGTATTTAAAAGTTGGGTATTTTTAAAGGCATTTCAGAAGCCCAGAAACCATAAATAGCATCACTGCATTTTTAGGATAAGGAAATCCCAGGGTCACGCCCAGGATGTTTACAAACTTGTGTAGCGAGACAAGAATCAATGGAACAAAAGCACAGCTGTGTGCCTTGTTGCCTTTTACTGCAGATTTTAATCTATTACTCTCTGCTAAGTGTATGTTTCACATACTAAGAACATACATGTGAGCAGGACAGCGAGATTACGTGTGCACAGAGCTACAGAAGTTATTTTTCTACTGACGCAGAACACACCAGCTTTGGGATAGATTTCTCCTCAGTAAAATGAGAGAGAAAACTGGTCTTTTAGTGGCATGTAGAGTTGTACCACAGACCCCACAGCTGAATGGGTGCTGGGCTGTCTGTGCTCTACATTGAAAGTCCCCATTCCAAAGAATTATTTCATTTTCAGTTTTGCATCTGGCCGAAACACAGCTCAGAGGGCTGGTAGACAGCAGGCCTTCCTCCCCTTCTTGGCTTCAAGGGGAACTCCTCCGCCACACAGGTCTAGGAAGACCACAGCTAGCATGTCATTCAGAACAGCGACTCATTAGCAATCTTCTTTCACCCCACAGGCCAGCACAGAAGAGGACCTCCTCCCATGTACATTGTCATTGTACATTTGATTGTCAGACAAGTGTTTCTGCTTATGGTTGTCTGTGCACCCGTAGGGCAACGCTAGATAAAACCACCAGCTGGGACTAGTCCCAGCAGCGCAAGCACTAGCAAATGTGTACTTTTTTGTCAGACTGCAAAAATATTTTGCGTTGATAGGAGACATATAAAAAAGCATTAGAAGAAATAAAGGAGCTGACAACAACAAATACGCAACTTACATTGCAGATTTATTTAGGTAAGGGACAGTACCAATAGTTTCTTGTCAAATATTAAACATAATGCTAGAAGTTGCCGTTTATTCATGCAATGAGGTGTTCTACAACTACTACAGGCGACTGATCTCAAATCATGACCAAAGTGTAGCCAGTGTGATGTTTACTCAGTGAAAATAAATACTTATATTTCCATTAAAAATAGTGTTGTATAAATCTTTATTTTTTAAGTACCCCAACATTTAGTTTGCTCTCCTGCTCCAATTAAAATAATACACAGAGGCAATTCTGATGAATGTACATTTAAGTTTACATCCTGAAAACCCCAAATTCTGTCTTCTTCGTAGGTGCGTTTAATGCTGCGCTCAGACTGAGGCCCAAAACCAGTCTTGTGTCAGCTGGATCAATAATTCCGTCATCCCATAATCTAGAAAATAAAAAAATAAACCAATGACAATTAAAGGGTTAGACCAGTGGGTAGATTTTAAAGCACATGAAACTGTAGTCATACAAAGCTACATTATACTTGAAGCCATGGATTTAATTCACCTTAACCATCAATGCAACAGACTGCTGTGTATTACTCTGTAGAAGAACAAAGCATAAATTTTGAACAAATGAAGAATGTCAGGTCTACATATTTTAAATGAGATTCTTCATACTTTAGTATGAAGCCATCACCTTAGAGAAAAGAGACCCTCTTTGCTTTAATATTCACATGGAAGATGACCTTTAGTCAATGACCTATCTTCTTCTATTAAGAATGATAGTTTTTAGGAATACTTAGGACTAATGTTAAGGACTATGTCACCTCATTATTTATGTTATTCAGGTTAGTGCAACTGCCAGATGAGGATGATACAAGTGTTTATCCGTGCATCATTATAATAGCCAGAGTAATCTTCCAGTATTTCCAGTATTTGTTGTATTTATTTTTTCTGAAGTCCATTTCTAAACAACGCTAAGGTAATACCCTCCTTAACCAAGCCATGAAGGCAATTCAGTTATGAATGAGCAATTAACAAATTCCAAAGTCCCCAAATCACAAACACTTGTAAATAGTCTCTTTGATATTATAAAAAAATTAAAGTACTTGTGGCATGAGTTCCCAATGACAGCTTCCATCCTGCCCAAAATAAGATCCATGTCAAAACCCCCAGCAGGCCACAAAACTTTAAATACTGTGTAACTATACCTCCCCAGCAAGACATTTAAACAAGGTTGCACTGCTCACTGCAACCCAGTCTCACTTAAAAAGCATGCATTTTCATCAGGGTCTGCAAAACATGTGCAGAGTTATCTTTGTTTAAGACAATGATGCTCCTCTTCCATCCCATCTTCCCTTAGAGAGACTTATTTGGCATTCTTTTTTTGAACCTATTTCAGCATTGGTTAACGTTTAACTTTTTGTCTCTAGAAAACTTAGAAATAGAAGAAAGGCTCATGATTAGGGAACTAAAACTGACTCTACCAAGAAGTTTTTTTCTACCATTTCTTTCTGAGGTTTCCATCTGCAAATTTCCTGTGGTTTGCAGATCAATTGAAAAAAAATCTATTAGACAGGAAATGATACATTTTGCACTCTGCTCTCAATACTAAATGTGCCAACCTCACCCCCAAAAGAAAGAGGACTGCAAACTGTACATAAATACATGCTGATAAACTCAAGGCAGCAGCAGACGCTTCTGAGTGTTTGCCACCTTTGTTTTATTTTGCCATTTGCTGTCAAAGTAATATTCATCAAATCAGATAAAAATATTAAGAGACTGATACTGTATGCTTTTTATTTCACAACAAATACATGTATCAATTCCAGGATGCACAAAGTGGAAGGACATCTGTAACAAGATGTGGCATGAGGGTTCAGACTCAGCTTGGAAGCCTGTTCTGCAAACAGAAGAGAGAGAACAAAAAAAGACACCTGACTTGGAAAGAATGTTCTACTATAAATACACTTTACCATGGAGCAGCTACCCAAGTAGAGTGGACCATTACCCTAAATGAGGCACAAGATCAAAGCTGAAGTACAAATGGATAAAGAGGTTTAAGAGGTTTGGAGAAGGGTAGACTTTGCTGTTAATTGGGCAAAACTATACTGTTTCTTTTCTGGGACAATACCCAAAAGCTTGATTAAAGAAATTTTACACCACAGTAGCTGTGGCACTCACTGACCTGGCTGACAGGTCCCAACCACCACAGAAAGAAGCCAGGAAAAAAGAGATCATCTTTCAATAGATAAAAAAAAAGGCAGAAACCCAAATTACAAATATAAGGAAACTGTAGCTCTATCTTACCTGTTCTCATTTTAGCGTTCTCAGTGAGTATCTCCTTTTTAGCGGGCTAATAAGCTGCTGGAATATTCTAACAGGCACATTTGTGTCTGCATGAAAATGGAACTAACAGTAAATTGTGTTGCAGAAGGCACATCAGAACTGTCTATATCATATTCTGGATAAAGTGCATGGCATAGGCTCTTGCAGCCTGGTTCCTATGAATAAGTTCTCTCCTAACTGTAGCTTTGAATTGTAAGTAATAACTCATATTTTGGCATATTTTAAAAATACACCATCAAAAAGAGACTCAGAGTGATTCTTACCATGTAGCAAAAACAATTAAAGGCTTCTTTGTTCAAAACTTGGTTTCACTGAGACTTAAGAGTTGTTTGAATTATCCTCTTTTTCCCTAAGACAGTGGTTATACCTATTCATAACCTAGAATGCTGGAATGGCCAAGATAGAGTATTTCCTACACTTTCAGCATCATGAAGTATGTATTACCAAAGTTTAATGTCGGAGCTTTTCTTTCCTTCTTCTTGTATCACAGAATCACAGAATGTTAGGGGTTGGAAGGGACCTCCGAAGATCATCGAGTCCAACCCTCCTGCCAGAGCAGGACAAAATAGAGCAGATAAGGCAGAAATGCATCCAGACAGGTCTTGAAAGTCTCCAGGGAAGAAGACTCCACAACCTCTCTGGGGAGTCTATTCCAATGCTCTACAACTCTTCCAGTAAAGAAGTTCTTCCTCATGTTGAGCTGGAACTTCCTGTACTTGAGCTTGAATCCATTGCCCCTCATCCTGTCACAATGCACAAGTGAAAAGAGGTTGTCCCTGCCTTCTTGACACCCAGCCTTCATAGATTTAGAAACATTAATGAGATCCCCTCTCAGTCTTCTCCTCTCCAGGCTAAAAAGCCCCACCCAGGTCTCTCAGCCTTTCCTCATAAGGCAGGTGTTCCAGCACCTTAATCATCCTCGTAGCCTCCGTTGGACTCTCTCAAGTTGTCTCTCTTGAACTGGGGAGCCCAGAACTGGATGCAATTCTCCAGGTGAGGTCTCACTAGGGCAGAATAGAGGGGGAGGAAAGCCTCCCTTGATCTGCTGGACACACTCTTCTTAATGCACCCCAGGATACCATTGGCCTTCTTGGCCCATGTTGTCCCATGGATAACTCGTTCTCCATCAGGACTCCAAGGTCTTTCTCCACAGAGCTACTCTCTAGCAGATCACCTCCTAACCTGTACTGGTGCACGTTATTGTTCCTTCCCAGGTGCAGCACTCTGCACTTAACCCTCATTAGGTTCCTCATTGTCCATCTCTCCAGTCTGTCCAAATCTTGCTGAATGGCCACAAAGCCTTCTGGTGAATCAGCCAATCCTCCCAGTTTTGTGTATTTTGTATTTTAGATTGTGATTTAGTTTTGATGAATATAGTCAAGTTAACCCACTAAAGGGATGGTGAAGACCCCTATTAATAGTGAAAAGCAAAGTAGTTTTGTGAGGTCAAATCAACACAATCCCTTGTTAGGACTGTGAAAAAAACTGTAAGAACAATCTCAAATACAGTAATTTCTATTTTTAAGCAAATTTTTAGTTTTTTGACTGTTACGGGTCTGTTTGCGTATCAACATCTTTTTAATGAACACTTGCAATTAACATTTTATGGAACACATTGAAATGGAATGAAGGAATTCATACTTCTTAGAAGTGTTTAATAAATCTGCTAAGGGCCTAGGGAGGGAAGGGATGAACTGAATCAAAATGAATCGCCCACTTAATGCTGTATCTTCAAAGCCGCAACTTCATAGTGACTACCACTGTAATAACCACTTTCAGACATGAAGCACATTTTAATGTCAGATTTGGGTTTTTGTAACAACACAATTAACTTACAGTGAGAATCATAAGCATTTTATGTTGCATGGAAGTCAAGCTGCTTTCATATGGTCACTCCTGGCTTCTGCTTCTCTTTGTTTAAAGAAAACGACATTCTCTGCTGAGTTGTAACATTAATAATTGAACTATCTATTAAAATTCCATTGCTAAAACATGAGTCACAACAACACTCACAAAGTATTTGTAACTGAGACACTGTGAGTAAAAGAAATGAAGTCCCAGAAAGTAAAATGCTCATGTAATTTGTTAAAATGCAAATAGCTGAAATCCTTTTAGAAACCTGTAAGCAGATTAATGTAACTCATTAAAAAGGGTGCTGTCTAATGAATCCTGTTAATTAAGACTGCTCACTGTGAAAGGTTCTAATCAAATAATTGATTAAAGTTTGATTAGAAAACACAACTGTAGGGAACAGTATTGACATACTGCACATAGAACAAATTATGATTTATAAGCTAAATTATATAAGCAAAGTAAATAGGGAAATTTCCTTATATTTTGAGATCATTTGTGCATTTTCCTTCCCTCTCACTATTACTGCTAAAAACTCAATTCAAAGACTAAAGAAGGCAACTGTAAGGGTCACATCCATATCAGTGGACATTAGAGGTGAGGCAGACTGGTCCCCATATTGTAGTAAGAAGACAGTGCAAGGGAGCTTCCAAACTGTCTGCACCCAAGCAGCCATACAGACAGCAGTCTTTCTGCCCATCTGCCACTCCAACCTCTCAGTAACGCAAGACCATTTGTTGGGGTTTTCTTGTTGGTCTTTTTGGTGGAGGGATCTAGTTAGCATCTGACAAAAGCAAGGCTGTCTAGATTCAGCCTCCATATAGCACCCTGACATTTGTTTTGATGGACAACTGTTATTTTTACCATGCTTGGGACCAGACAGGAAGCATCCTTTAGAACAAAGGGAACAGGCTGCTCCTTCTCCCTGACCTATCGCAACTGCTTGCTAATCAACTGCTGCTGATACTGGCTGACAATGGGGTTGGCTCCAAGGTACAAGGTGGGTAAATCCCTCCCTCAGGTACATTACTTGCTGCAAAACTGTGATCTTACTTCATCTCATCATTTCTGCCTGGGCAACCTACTCTACAGGAATGAAAACTTTTGAGCTGGTGGTGTGAGAACTTGCTTATGAATTAGTAATAAATGAAGGAACAAGGCACACACATGGTAATATTAGCAAGAAGGCATGAAATCAAGGCAGAAAATATAAGAATATCTACTGATACACCCAATTATCTCTACAAGGCAGCAGAGAGCAATTAAGAGCTCCTAGACAATGCAGACTGTACCCACATGGAGAGAGAGAAACCAATCTGGCCTGTCTTGACCTGAGCCAGTCACACACTGTTCTCACAAGTACTCCTCAGTGAAAAGGGGCATTTCACTTTAATTGCTTTTAGCCAGATGAACCTCAGCGGGATTTCAGCTCTGACATTTGACTTCAAGCCTCAGCTGGGCTTATTAGCTTGAGTGCAGCACAACATGAACCTAACCACATGCAACCCAGACCCACACTAGTTCTCAGACAGTTCACATCTGTGCACGTTAAGTTTCCCTTCCAAGCCACAGGCACAATAAGAAGGATGTAACTACCCTCCTTTTTAAAATGAAGCTCAGGGCACCTAGCATTAAGGGTACTTCTTAAACCCTAGGCTAGGCAAACTTAGGTTATTTACTGACATGTTTTCTGTATTTGCAACCTAACTTCACAAAATGGCCAGATATTCTGGGAACTCTGTTTCCAGACTTCCAGGTTTGTAGGTAAGAAAAACATCAGTAATTCTAATTCAAGTGCACAAAACCATACATAGAGCAGACTCCACAGCTGTACGAGACTAATATTCTTTCTGTAAAATGAGAAGCCACAGAGGCACAGTAAAGCCCTGTTATTATATGCTACCCTCTACCATCATTAGCAGCAGAGGGCCTGTGGGGAATTATCTTTTGGATACCACAAGCAGAACAATGTGCAGAAAGATGAGTACAGAGAGGATGAAACTAATGCAGAGTAACAACCAGAGGCCAAGTAAGCTTCCAAGCTAGTGTCCAGAGGTAATGCTCCAGGATGCCACCTTGTTTCATTAGCCTAACTAATTCCTGTGCATTTACCAATACTCCATTAACCTGAGCACAAAATCCCGCAAAGGACTTCTTAACAAACATGATCATGCTGCACCCATCAGCTAACGCCCTATCCAATTTGCTGTCATCCAATAGTCACCTACCAAGATCATGACCTGAGATTTGCAAATGGTTTTGGGTCCTCCTGAAAATTCGCCTTTACCACTGGTCTCTTCTACTTGCAGAACTCCACTAAAATGAATTCTTCCTAACTCACATGCAGCCACTCATTACACTGTTGAATGGACTTTAGAAAGATAAGCATATACACTGCACTGGGGAGAATTATATAAAAATCACACAGATTAAAATACATAAACTCCATGCTAACATATCCTTACTTAAAGAACCAGTGGAATTATTCCTGAAAGTGCATGCCTTCCTCTGAAACAGTACATACTACAAAGTCTCACTGAGAAGTCAGACAAAACACTGATTTGAAGCTTGCTGTGTTGTACTCCTGCACATCAAACACAGTCTTTGTTTCAGGGCTCTCTGTTCAGCTGCTCTTCAACACCAAGATTTAGATGTCACTGGTATGTCCCGTGTTTTTGAAAAGTCACTTATGTGTTACCTTGCACTGGAATAATAAGGATTTCCTTCCTCCTCAAACCTCCTAATGATTGGTTCCTTCAAAGCTGCTTCATCTGCCTCAGATAACTGAAAAAACAGGAAAATAAACAAACACAGATAAGATACTCTTCAATATTTTCTGACAGCAGAGTTTTATATGCAGCATCACACTCGAAGAAACTGCTTAAATGATCTCCCCAAAGTTTTTCCTCTCCTTTTACACAAGATTATCAATTTAGCACATTTGACAATGAAATTAAAATACCACTTTCCAACATGTGTGAGTGGGAAAAGGAGAGTAAAAATATACTTAATTGAGTCTAAGAACAATTGGGGATTAGTATCTAAAAAATGACTGAAAATTACCGTACTGAACAATCCTGTTCTGAGTTGCCTTTGGAAAGATTTTATAACAAAGCAAGTCTGTACTATACCAACACTGGGTTTCTCTATGATCCAGAGATGTCACCAGTGCAATTCAGAAAATTTTCAAGTTTCTAAAACATTTTACTGATGCTAACTACAATGATTTTTCTCTAACTACTTTCTGGGTGTCATACTATCCATGTTAGGGATTTGGGAAAATTTGGGATTTTCCAAAGAAAGCCCAAGTAAAATATAGAAAAAAAAAGAATGGTTGAGATAACAGGTACATACTGCTTCATTATTTTGAGTAACTGCTCAAGACAAAACCAAGCAATTTTAAGACATCACAATAAAATCACTTCTTATGGGATCAAGGCACCAGTATAAACATAAACCATGTAATTTAAAAAACACAGCAGAAAAGAGTGTACAGAGAGACTAGATAAGATAATTACAAAGAAAATATCACTGGTTTTCAATTAAAATGTGGAAATGAGTGAAAATCCTTTACAAACCTCTACAGAGTTCTGCTGTTATAAGTTTCATAATTCTCGGTCACCGAGTAATTTGAAGATCAGCTTTCTATAAAACTGCCTCCTTAAAAATAATTGAAAAGACACTTGGTTCTCACATATTCCTCCTCATGCTCCCAAATCAGGGAGGATCCCTGGCTGCTCATCTTGGGCAGAGCTAATAATCTGGTGCACAAAATACAAACAGATGGAAAAATGCTCCTCTTTTTAAGCAAAGACAAGAAACATCATGAATGATCTTCACATTTAAAAGGTGTGAACAGTAACTTTTCACAAATGCTTTGTGTTTGTCAGTGCACTGGTGGCACTGGGAGAATAACAGTGTCTCACTCTGTAACATCCTTTCCCAGCTTATAAAGTGAGCAACTCCAGTGACAGTGTAAATGATAATGACGTTACTTCAAGTGAAAGAAGAAAGAGGTACCTGTTTTCCCTCCCTTGCTTTTTGGTCCTTAGCTATTGTAGCTAGAACAGTTGCAGCTTGTTCCCCTCCCATCACTGATATGCGAGCATTTGGCCACACATAAAGAAATCTTGGACTGAAAAAATACACATATTAAAGTTAGACATTGACTTATTTCCTAGTAAAGAACTAATTCTCACTCAGCTAAGAAGTCATTTTTATGCACAACAGTCTTACAATATACTGTTTATTAAAGAATGCAAATTAATGTATTTCAGTGCTTGCAGCATGACGTTTGACAATGTGTAAATTCTGCTCATTTCCTATATTCAAGCACCTTTAAAATTTATTTCTCTCCTGGTGTCTCTGCAATGCCTCCCCCTTCCCCTCCCTGGAATTTTTGTCCTTAAAATTATCAATAACACCTTCAATAGTATTACGGACCTTGAAAAATGAAAAAAAACACCAAACATTTACGTGAGTCATGTCCAAAGGGTCAGAAAAATAATTATTATGGGGTTCTGCAAACATTACTCATAAGAAAAGGCTCATTAAAGTGAATAAGGATTTTTTACAGAAGCTGGTACGCTTCATATGAATGCAGAATAAAGGACCAGCCCATACTGCTTAATGATTGTTTAGGATTCTACAGTTTCCTTCCAATAGCTAAAATGGGAGAAAAACACATCAGCACATTTACATGTTGGAAGACCTGCTCTGCCACCTAATTCAAGGTTAATCATGAGCCTAATCAATCTCACTAGGTTTGTCAGGTTGTTATTTACTTATGACAGTGTTCACTAAGAACTGCCTTGTTTCCCAAATAGCACAACTTTTGCAAGAGTTTAGATAGTTTTCCAGAATGTTACTTCAAGGTTATGTTCTCTTAGTTTATTCTTGTCATAATGTGAAGTAACACTTACCTATATGCTCTTCCACACATCCCATAGTTCCCAGCTCCGTAAGAACCACCAATAATCACTGTTATTTTAGGTACATTGGCACAAGCTACAGCAGTTACCATCTTGGCACCATCTTTTGCTATCCCTCCAGCTTCATATTCTCTACCAACCATGAAACCTAAAGAATTACAACATGAAAAAAGAGGCTTACTAACTTTATGTTATTATACTGTGTGTCATATCATGTATGACAGGGAAATATCATACTACGTAGGACAGGGAACTGCTTCAGAGAGTACAGCAAAGGACTACAAAGATGATTAAGGGACTAGAACATCTCTCTTCTGAGGACAGGCTAAGGGATTTGGGTAGTCTTAGTCTGGAAAAGAGAAGACTGAGGGGGTATCTTTATCAATGCTTTTAAGTACTTAAAGCATAGATATCAGGAGGATGGGGCTGGTCTTTCTTTCAGTGGTGGCTGGTGACAGGACAAGAGATAACAGACACAAACTTGAACACAGGAAGTTCCACCTCAACATGAGGAAAAACTTCTTTCCTGTGAGAGTAATGGAGCACTGGAACAGGCTGTCCAGAGAAGTTGTGGAGTCTTTGTCTCTGAAGACTTTCAAAACTCTCCTGGACACCTTCCTATGTAACCTACTGTAGGAGAACCTGCCTTGACGCGGGGCTGGACTAGATGATCTCCAGAGTCCCTTCCAGCCCCTATCATTTTATGATTCTATGTGGTTTATAACACATGCAGAAAAAAACTGAAGAACAAATCATAAAGTAAGGCCCTCACCAGCTGCTGACAGGCTGATTTCAGAACGGGCTGGAGATGTAGGTACAACAAAGCACACAAGACGCTGTTGAAAAGTCATAGCCTTAAGAGGCAACAGCAAAGCCTACAACATGGTGAAACTTCAAACTATTGAGCTTATTCACCTGTAATATTCTGCAAAAACACGATGGGAATATTTCTCTGGCAACACAACTGGATAAAATGTGTACCCTGTGGAGAGGAAAGAAAAATACAAAGCCATGAAAAGTTGGATTCTTGCAGCTATCACTACCAGCACTCTGAAGTCTGTGATGTCTCCTTCCATGTAAGTTCATGGGAGTATTTGCATCATGAAGTACTGTACTGCTTGATCCAAAGTCAACTGTGAAATATGCATTCAGAACTAAGAAAATGCCAAAAATGTGGCCAAGGTAAAGCACAAATAAAATCTTTAAAAAGCATTACTGCCAATATTCAAAAGCTCAACTATTTTGACTCAGTCAACACACAGTTAAACCAGAGAGTTCACAGTGTGGCATCTGACATCGAGTTCTGCAAGACTGTGTCATGGAAATTAAAACAGCCAGGACAAAAAAATATCTCTCCATTTCCCATATAAAAGACAATTATTCTTTGAAATTGGGAAAGGCACACATACATTATTTGCTCATGGCTCTAACAGGTGCTATAACACTTTCTCCTTTTTCTAAGGGCAGATGACCTCTCCCCATATTCTAGGAAAAGACCATTTTCCTAGTATATATATATAAAATTACATATATATATAATCTAAATCAATAAAGTAGCAACATTTACAAAAACAAAAAAGAGAAAAATCATAATGTTTAGATAGCTTTTTCATAGAAGCACTCAAAAAGCATAGTGATGAGCATGGAAAAAAAGATATATCACAACTTATTATGAAAATGGAAAAGAAAAAAAAGAGGAACATTGTTAGACCATGATGCTTACAGACGCAACAATGTTGACAAATGCCTCCCTAGAAGTGAAACAACTGAAACCTGACCATCTCCTCTAACAGCACTGATATGCCAGCAAAGTCAGCAGAGGATTCCTCACATTTTTAAATTGGTAGGAAAAAAGTTGCAGCAATAAAAGTACTGAAATCATTAGAAATTCTGAAAAGAGTTATTTCAACTTGGAAATAATCGTGTTAAAACTAATGCTAGCCAAAACCAGTGCCACGTAATGAAGTGCTCCAAGTGGAAAGTATTCCTTCAGTATATGAAACTCGATTTCATGTATTATTATATTACAGCAGTAAATCAAGTAAAATTACTTCCTTTCTCCAGATCTCTCATCAAGGCTTCCTTTTGCCTATAGATTTTCAATACTGATTTCCTCACCATTAGTTTAAGGAATGTGACAGAACAGAACTACAATACGTAATTGGTACTATGAAAAATCAGTACTATGAAAAAAATTGGTACTATGAAAAACAGTAGTTTCTTGAAAAAGTTAAGAACTAAATCAAACAACAAAGAAAGAAACCACTCTGCTGTACCTGGAAACTCTTTATCACTACCAATCCTCCAAGCCCAATCTGTAAGGCCGTGTTAAGTGTAATGCTATCACGATATTCCATCACAGATGCTCTTTAATTCACAAAACAGGTATTTCAGTTTACAGATTTTATGAGACTGAAGGTGTTTTGGCTTATTAGTCTAAGTCTGGAACTGCTGTAGCGAAATATGAAAATTAAATCTCTGGTAAACCAATGAACAGAGTACTGGAATCCAGGTTTGGAAATTTCCAGTTATGACAAAAAATAAAAAAAAGAGGTGATTTATTGTAGTACTTCACAGTCTAGATGTCAGGAATTATAACAAGTAGGATATTTTTATGCAATCAGCATTGACTTTTCTCGTAATAGTTTCAGGATATACCATTTTCACTGTGTTGCAGTCACACAAATTCCAATCACAGAATTGTCATGATTAGAAAAGACCTCTAAGATCACCACATACAACTGTCAAAAATCCTACAAAAATAAGCCAAAAAAAGAACAACAAAAAAAAATTGGAAACACTAAAAAACCCACCCATCTCACCATCCCACTACAGCATGTCCTGAAATGCCTCATCTATGCGGTTTTTTAAAACCACCAGGGATGGTGACTCCACCACCTCCATGGGCAGCCTGTTCCAGCACCTGACTACCCTTTCAGTAAAGAAATTCTTCCTAATATCTGATCTAAACCTCCCCTGCTGCAACTTAGGGCCATTTTCTCTAGTCCTGTCATTATTTACTTGAGAGATGAGGCTGCACCCACCTCACTACAACCTTCTTTCAGGTATCTGTAGAGAGCAAGAAGGTCCCCCTTCAGCTTCCTCTTCTCCAAACTAAACAATTCCAATCCCCTCAGCCTGTCCTTGTAGGGCTTGTTCTCCAGACACTCATCAGCTTGGCTGCCCTTCTCTGAGCTGTTTGTCATGATGTTTTTCTAACTGTACTTTTCTATTTTCCTGTAATGACCTATCTACCTCATATCATAAAAATCCATGGAACACTGTCTCTAAAATATGGTGAAATATTTTTACAACTTATTAAGCTATTTCACGTTTACGTGAAAAACGTGGAGACAGTCTACTTCCAGTATTAAAAAAAGTTCCTGATTTGAAAAGCAAGTTGTTCACCAGTTTTGTTTCTCAATGATATAGAAGTTAATAATCTATTAATTACCTTTTTTGCAGACTCTGAGAAAAGAACTCCATTGTTTCCAATAATTCCTACTGGATAGCCAAATATTCTTGCAAATCCTGAAAGAGAAAGATAAAGTTATACATTTTCACACATATTTATTTTACCATAGGATATAAAGCTAACACTTCTTCTTGGCAACATGAATTGATATTCTTTTGAAGGAAAACATTAGCAAAAATATTAATGGGTAAGCCAAACGGAACAAATCCAACCATAAAACCAGTGGGAACATATACAGAATAATTAAGTTTCTATATACCTGTAATTAAAGTATCCCCATACAAGGCTTTGAATTCATCAAATTTACTTCCATCTACTATTCTAGCAATGACCTAAAGAGAAAACAGAAACATAAAATGAAATCAGAAATTTTAAACCTGCTTACAAAGCAAGACTATGCTAATATATAACTTAAAACAAATGCTTTCCATTTAGAGAACATCAAGTACATACCATATAAATAATCTGGATGGTAAGCAAAACTCATTTACTTTTTAAAGTGTCATTTATCTACGTGTTTATAAAAAATGAAATTTCAAGATTAAGAATATTCTAACAGAACAGTTAAAATTATACAGGAACAAAGTTTTCCTTATTAGTTAAATTTCAAAGAAAAACTGTTACCTCCGGTTTTATTAAACATTAATCAATAAATGCATTTTTATGAAGAGGAAAAATATACAGTCATGAGTCACTTTCTTAGAGGTAAGTTTATTTTCAGCTTTGCTTAATTTTGTGATATACAAAGTAATGAAGATCTGTTCTGAGGTTTCTCTGAGATGCAAAAGAGAAATTTTAATAAATATAGATCCATTGCTAGCCTGACATTTGCTGGAAGATATTTATTGGAACTTTAAAGAACATAAATCCAAGCTATTACAACTTTTGAGTGCATAGCATGAGAGTCAGAAGAAGTGTTATTCTTTTTTCCCTTTAATGCAAAGCAAATCCTAGCAATTTCTGACAAAGGATTTTAAGAAAGATACATACTAAGACTCTTCCTAACATAAATACTTTGTTGGAAATGAAAAAGACTCTGAACATGGGATCTACACAAAATATGAGAAAGGACGTACTGTCAGAAGAAGGTAACAAGGCAAATAATTACACTACACCTGCAGTAGAGTACAACAGTCTCTGTATGTGGTTAGGAGACCACTAAATTGTTTGGGGTGCTTATACTCCATACACCTTTAAATATTTGATTTGATCTTTATTTTCACACGACTAACAGAAAAGTAATGCCACCACATCACTTGACAAATCTATAGAATGCTTTGCCAACACAAAGTTCCCTATTTTCTGGCAGCTTTTTCAGAATGCTATCACTCTCTCAAACCTGTATAACTAAAAAGCATTACATTTTGAACATGTGATTGCCATTGCAATGGATTTGCTGGAAAAAACATAAAATAATACCTCAAAAGGATGTTAGGAAGTTGAAATATTCACTATATACCTCAAATCAGAATTCTGTAGACAAACTATGATGACATAAAGAGTGATTTCCTGCAAGAAAACTGAGTAGATGCCTGTAGGGCATTTATATCCATACCTCTTTGACATCAAAATTTCTTTTTAGCTGGTCACCAACTATTCCATATATTTCATCAGCAGGAAATAAAGGCTCTTCCGATGGTTCTATAGTCACCTGTAGCAATTTAACAGAACAATTTACACAACAAAAGAAATTATTAATCCACATTACGACTTAAAAAACAAACAATAATTAGTTTGCCAACTGCTTTGAAAACACTTTTGTTTTCACCAGCCACATCAAAATGCCTGTACTGGCTTGTCTTCATTTTGCATAGAGATCAAGTGTCTCAAATTGAAGGTTGGTTAACACCTTCTCACTTACTGTTACCTTTGTTTCTACTCCTGTGTGTACCTCCATATGTGCTCCACTTCTTTCATGTTATCAAAATTAAGCATGTCCTCCCATTTTCTTACTTTTACCCTCTGCCCTATTAGGCAGGTGGTATTCTGAAAAACTGAGGAAGACTTCTGCCATGCAACTGAACACTACAACTTGCCTTCCTCCAGCTGCTGAGCTTTTATCTTCAATTCACCCTCTCATGTCTCTTGCCAAAATAGGTTAAAGCAATTCCTCCCCCACAGGCTAACCATTCCTACCCAGAATTCTTAAATCAGTAGAATGCAATGACGTGATTTAGGTCTATCCCCTCAGCTTTATACCTTTCATTGATGTGTATTCAAGAAGATGCTCTAGCAGGTTTTGAAGTCTAATGTGAACCATCATGTGGGCTTAAAATTAAATTAACCACCCAGAAAGACTGGGTTTAATATTAAAGTGCAATTTTGTGATTTTGAAGCACTGTTACAATTGCTTCACTCTTGCATGTAATCCCAGTGATTAGGAATAATGCAGCAGGAATGCAATCACAGAACTGAAACATCAGAGAAAGGACAAGAACTGTATCTTCCACTTTCAAAGTGTCTAAGTCGGAGACAAAAAAATGTGTTGTATAAATCAGCTGACGAAAAGCATTCCTACTTTAAACAACACAGAATTTTCAGTTTCTATACACTTACATCTACTTTCTTTCGGAGATTTAAACTTCTTACAACTTTCCTTGCTAGGTGAAGTGCATGATTGTCATCCAAAGCATAATGATCTGTTACACCAGATTTTCTGTAAATAAATAACAATAGCAATATGAAGACTTACAAAAAACCCCAAACTTGACAATGACAAGTTGAGTTTTAAAAAACTTAAGACTTTAAAAAGTTTTATATTTATCTTTAAAATACTGTTTCTATAATACAACTCTCCATGTTTTGTTATGAAATTACCTTCAAAATAAAACCCATGCCTGAGCTTTTGGAGTTATCAGACATGACATAAAATAGCAACTTTAGGAAGTAAAAAATCTATACGACAAAAATAAAAGATGACAGATATTTTTCAAGTGGAAATTAAAATTCAGTTGAAATGATAAAGAAAACATGTTTACAGAAATGTTAGGAACTGCCCTTAAAAACAATTCTGTATTCATGCTGGTAAATTGAAGAAAAAATTAAGTATTTATTGTACAGTAATAATGCATAGTAATTTTCTAGAAATAGAAAGTGTGTAGAGTTTGTTTTGATAACAAGTATTCTCTTACAAAGGATACAAGCTATTTTCATCTTGTTTGTAGTGAATTTCAATGCTGTAAGAAGATACAGTCTGCAAAATATATTATCTCTCTCAATGTGTGTTATTGTATTAACACTCAGTATTAAACAGTAAAGTTCTCCATATTATGGATGATGCTGCAGTACATTAGGCATGTTAAGTATTTTAAGTAGTAAATGAAGGAAGCAAGATCCTAACTAGCATAACATACGGTAAAGATGCTACCCTAACAATAAAATGATTCATCACCAGATAAAGACACAGAAAGTCTTAATTTCAAAATCTAAATATAATTTTAAGAAGATCTAAATATATCTAAAATATCTAAAAAATAAAACAAAATACACCCTAGTAAAGTCTAAAGGATGGTAGAAATTAAGGCTGGGAAAGTATTTCTTTAAACCTGCAGTGAAGATCTGCCCCTCCAAGATCTTCTGCTGACACCTCTTCACCTGTTGCTGCTTTAACCTAGAGCAAGAAAGGGAAAATGAGCTTTGGAGTTGACATTTTTTTGCACTAGTATTCATACTGTCTTAATTATAGTAATAAAAGAGATTTTTTGCAAAATGCTTCTTCATTAATATCCCCTCAGTTACTCTCCCACAGAGAATTTAAATTGTGACAACACAGAATCTTGTCAAAATTAATTTCTCTGACTTTGTATTCTTACTCTAGTATTATGTTTTATTGACATAGATTCTCCACCTACTGTTGTATTTATTGTTGTGTCCATTACTAGTGTGAGTATACTTACACATCCTTTACATTTACAAATATGCATTTTCACAAAATTTTTTTTAGCATTTAACAAGTAATTTCAAATATGATATTTGTTTCAAACAATACTTCAGTTGAAACTTAACTTCTTCAGCACTGCTTTCTTTACACAAACTTGTCTCCTGTGAATTTTATCTTACTTATTTAAAAATTGACCATAAAACAATTAGCAGTATTTATTTCCTACAGCTTCCATTAAACACACAACAATTTATTAAGAATAATTTTCTTTAAAAAAGCATATTAATGGCATAAAACCATTTGGCTTAAGTAAGATGTCTCCATAAAAATATGTGGAATGTATAATTTAAATCCTAGATCTGTTAAATCTAAGAGCTGACACGATAATTTGGAGGAAGTGAAATCCTTCTTAAAACAAGGCAATATAATTTACTGCATGATAAAAATCTTGATGCAGCTCCACTCTACTATAACTGTTTCAAAAAGGATTCTTTGCAAGCTGGTGAGACTTATTCATCATGCACGGAGAGTACAGAGGTATTGTAAGAGACATGGGAAGATGAATCTACCACCACTTCCAAACCAGATTTCAGTTTCCAAGTTTCACGTCTAAAATTGAAGCACACTAAATATGTGAATGTACACACATACACTTCCAAACCATCAAGTTTGTAAAATTAAGTACAGATATTTCACTAGTAGGACTTTTGCTTTTAAATTTGAATCACAGAATGGTACAGGTTGGAAGGGACCTCTAGGGATCACCTAATCCAATCCCCTGACAAAGCAGGGTCACCAAGAGTGGGTTGCACAGGATTTCATCCAAGAGGGTTTTGAAAGTCTCCCAAAAAAAAGACTCTAAAACCTCTCTGGGCAGACTGTTCCAAGCTCTGTCGCCCTCACAATAATGAAGTTTTTCCTCATGTTGAGGTGTTCCAGTTTGTGTGCGCTGCCCCTTGTTCTATCACAGGGCACCACTGAAAAGAGACTGGCCCCATGCTCGTGACACACTGATAAAATCCCCTCCCAAGTCTTCTCCAGGCTAAACAGCCCCAGGACTCTCAGCCTTTCTTCATAAGAGAGATGTTCCAGTCCCTTAACTATTCTCATAGCCCTCCACTGGTCTCTTTTGAACAGAACTGGACACAGAACTCCAGATGTGTACCCCCTAGTACAGAGTACAGGAGGCTTCCCTCGACTTGCTGGTCACACTCTTTTTAATGCATGCCAGGCTTCCACTGGCCTTCTTGTCCACAAGGGCACACTGCTGTCTCGTGGTTAACTTACATGGCTACCAATGTACTATGAAGCTGTGTGTTCTGCTACTAATTAATGAAAAGTTTCTGTCAGAAACATAAATAACTTGAGCTTTCATTAAAGAAAAACAGAGAACATACTTTTAAGAGAAATTAGGAAAATATTATTCATCCAAAGGGTTGTCAAGCACTGGAACAGGCTGCTCAGCGAAGTGGTTGAGTCGCTGTCCTTGGAGGGATTTAAAAGACATACAGATGTGGTGCTGAGGTGTCGCTGTTAATACTGGGAGTGGAGAGATGCAGCAACACACAAATTCAGCAAGAGCAGGCAAAAGAAGCAACTTTATTAAGTTATAACCCCGTTTTATATACCCTAGCTCCATAGGGCAATTGGTCAGTGATCACCCATCTCCAAGGGCAATTGGCTAAAGTCCTACAGCACCTATTTCAAAATATTTTTCCAATGTACCATAAACAGAACTTAGCAAAACACCATGTGCTAGTCTAGCTTACAAAAAAACATCCTACTGTTTCTCATAACATGCATGAGAAATGCAGGATTCTCACTGAATATTGTGAGAACCTGAGAAAATCCCTCTGCCAGCAGCTTTTCAGCATCCACACTGAGGGACACGGTTTAGTGGTGGTCTTGGCAGTGCTGGGTTAACAGGGTCAACCAAAGAAGGTTGCTCATGACCATCTACAGTAAAAGTTCTGATTATCCCCAAGGATGAAGAATCCAAAATACCTCTGAACAAATTGGTTCAGCATGACCACTCTTGAAATAAAGAAGTGTTTTCTTACATCGAAACAGCATTTCCTACATTTCATTCCTACACTCCTGTTGTGTCACTGGGCACCAGTGAGAAGTCTGGCTCTACTATCTTTACTCCTTCCTGGAAGGTATTCATACACATGGATAGATTCCCCTGAGCCACCTTTTCACCAGGCTGAAAAGTCTCAGCTCTCTCAGCCTCTCCTCATATCACAGATGCTCCAGTCCCTTCCTAATCGCCATGGACCTTTGCTGACTCATTCAAGTTATGTCTGTCTTTCTTGGTCTGAACAGCCCAGAGGAAGGCCTAGTACCCCAAATGTGTCTTAAGAGGGCTGAGGAGATAGGAAGAATTATCAGCCTTGACTTGCTGGAATCATTCTCTCTAATGCATGCCCAGGATGTTACTGGTTGATTTTGCTGCAAGGGCACAGCACTGGCTCATGTTCAACTTGGTGTCCACCAGCACCTGCAATGCCTTTTCTGCCAAGTATCTTCCCAACTGATTGGTCCCTATCCTGTTCTCATGCTCAGGATTCTGTTCAGACCTCTTCTCCAGACTGTTGAGGTCCCTCTGAAAGGCAGCACAATCATATGCTCTATTAACCACTCCTTACAGGCTTTCATCATCTGCAGATTTGCTGATGGTGAACTGTGGACGACTGCCCTGGTCACCAGTGAAGACGTTAAACATTATTGGTCCTAGTACTGACCTCTGGGGTACACCATTAGTGACCGACCTCCAGCTCGAGCACAGCAGTTCAGGTAGTTCTCAGACCATCGCACTGCCCATTTACCCAGTCTGTACATCATCAGTTTGCTGAGGATGTTATGGCAGACAGTGTCAAAAGCCTTGTCGAAGTCAATGTAAACAACATTCACTGCTCTTTCTGATTCCATTTGGCCAGCCATCTCAGCATAGAGGGTTATCAGTTTGGTCAGGTCTGATTTCCTTATTGTGAATCCATGCTGACTACTCAGTCACCTTCTTGTCCATAGTGTTTTTGGAAATAGCTTCCAGGATTATCTGCTTCATCACCTTCCCAGGCACTGCAGTGTGAAAGAGCATTCTACAAACTATAGTTTAAATAGTACTAACTTTCTTAAAGTTCATTAAATTCTAGCAGACTGTAATAGAGCCTTTACATGATATGTAGGGATTTTCCAGGAAATCCCTCTTCAGGCTACTTCAGATAGCAATCATCAGGAGGAAAGAACACAAACTTTAGAGAAAAAGTGCATTTCCAACAATAGATCAGGCTGATGCATAGAGTCCCCAGCACAAAAATATACATTAATCTGACAAACTTAGCCCTTTTTAATAAACTTTTCTTCACTGCTTACCATAGAAAGTAAAAAATTTTCCTTGGGGAAGCAAGAATCAGAAGTTTCTGGAATGGGATGGAGAAGCCTACAGGTCAACATGGCATTTTACCTTACCAAACAGCTGCTAAGGGTGAGGATTCTTCATCTTGGAGGAAGTGCAGAAGAATGACCCTAGATGTCACTACTACTGTGACCCTTCTCCTCTTCCTATTGAGATGTATCTGTTCACAAAGTCATTACTCTTCACCTTTCTAAAAAGGTGGACAAGGAAACTTGTACTTTAGACTTTGGACTATACCTGCAATTCACTACTTTGTAGCAAACACATCCCAAGACTAATTATAACTAACACCAGGGATTTACTTTCACTTCCTCAGGATATTTTGCTTTAGGCATTTCAGTGATAAAAGCCAATTCAATTTTCTTCATATAGGAAAGACATTTTGGGAAACAGAGCATACACAATAATGGCTACAATATTTGCTACAACATGTCATGGAAGTTTCTATGGGAGTCTGAAGTAATTTTGATGCTTAGAGAAAGGCAAGCAAAATATTTTCACTGAGAATATGAAAAGCTCTACCACACAAAAATGCAGACATGAAGGGATATTAAAGTTTGATCTATATGCACAAAGATAAGGATCATTATGTATGCAGGTTGGTAAAGAACAAATTAAATTGGAGGATAATTGTGAGATCTTCCTCTGGAAGTGGTGAAAAGTTTTTGTACTTTCTAACTTCACAACATCCTGGCAGTCACTGACTTGCCTATCTAAGTCTTCCCTTAGAGATCTAACTCAGGCCACCTTTTATTTTAGCTGCCTACCGACATGAAAGGCTCCTGTGCTACATCTCAGTGACACACATGTATGACTTAAATTACCTTACAATGTTAAATGATTTCCTCTTAGAATGAAAGAGACGAGTTTTCTTTTTTTCAGCTTCCTAGACAGCTTCCTGGTAGTACTGGATATTAGCTGACTTATTTGGTGCCTGCTTAATGCTGGAGTTTGAGAGAAACTGGTTTTGAGTATGCTCTCCAGGACACATTACTTAATGCACCCAAGGTATCTTCCAGGGCCTGATGAACCCTTCCAGCTCTAGCACAGCTCCAAGCAGAATCACTCCAGGTGCACAGCAGTCCCCAGCACTCTTGCCAATGGAAATGCCATGTCAGAAGAGCTGAGTTTGCTCAGATCTCTCAGATTTACTAGCTAAGCTGGTGCAAAAAATTGCTTTGAACCCAAGCAAGCCCTAGAGGTATTAATGCCACCTTATATGCCACTGGGTCTAAGCTAATGAACTGTGCTGGATGTAGAAAGGGTATGTCCTTAGCTGAGGTGTTCCTGCAACTAGGGCAGTTATTTATAACAAAATAACCAAGCTAGTAATATCTAATGTAAAAGGTAATTTCTTTCATTGTACTAGTTTCCTTATCTTAATACAAAAATGTATGAATCACTCAATGTTACTCAGTCAGCTAGTATTTTCATTCATATTTATGCCACTTTTCACCAAGAGACTCCTAATATCTAACTCACAGTGATAATTTACAGAAAATTGCTTAATTCTGAGGGAGGATTTGATTTTGTTTACCTATAAACAATAAGCTTGAAGAGACAAATGCAAGATAAAATGGAACAGTGACCTAGGTAAGATGTTGAAAACAATTAGTGCCAAAGAAATTCCAACAGATAAAGAAATGCCAGAATTCTAAAATCTAATGAGCAGTAAAGAAATTACCATTAAATTACATGGTTGCTATTAATTACTTCATCTGCTTTTGCTGATTACTTTGTTCTTCTTGTCAGCCTGGAGAGCCTCCACTGAAATAATAAAATACTTCAAGCTAAAAGTGTTATTATGGTAGACAACACAAAGTATCCTTGGACTTCTAAGTGTGATGTCAATAAACCATTTACATTCTGTATTTATGTATGATATTCTGGAACAGTAATTAGCATTTACTAGACGTAGAAAAGTATGTCTGCATAAATTGTAAGACTGTTTTCTTTTTAGCTGCACAAGAATTTAATATCTCTCTACACACAGAACTTTGAAAGCAAAAAGGGTATAAAAATTCTAAATTCACTTTTATCATCAAGATGACACAGTGGGGAAAAAACCCACCCTAAAGTAAAGGAAAATAATTAAATGAAAACCATACTGGAGAAATGAGAGCAGTGCAATACAAGTGAGAACTAAATGACATCACAGGTAAGGTCTTCAAGCTTTAAAGGAAATTAACACAATCATGCCTTAGGACTGGTGGACAGGTCAGTGGTTGTCTTCCCATAGTTTATGGGCCCTGTTACATCTTCCCAGTATCTTAAGTGGTAGGAAAAAGTGACTTCCTCTTCCATTACCACAAGAGTTGAGCAGACCAGGATCTTCATTAATGATGCTGTTACAAAGTAATTTCTCCATTTAGGCTGCTCGAGTTGGAAGGACTTTCAAGAGACATTTGATTTGCACTTGACTTTATCACAGGAATAGCACCTAAATGTTCCCAAAAAACTATAACCAAACCAGAGACAATGTGCTGCCTCAGACCAGTTTATTCATTGAGAAAAATACCTGACTATTTAAAAAATCCAGGTTTATCACGTCAGATTTCATTGAGACTAGAATAGTTGTGCTGTTCTAGACACTAATGCCCTACCCATAAGCTCTAGCACTGATAGCGTTTACTACTGGAATTTACCTTCTTCTCAAAGTTTATGTTAAGTAAAATAAACTTTGTTAGCAAAGACTGTTATTTGTTTCAGTATAAAACTGAGCCTACACTAGAACATATGCTGATATAGCTGTTTTTAAAACAAATAAACCCTGCTCAAGCACCTTCCTGTTTTTCCACAACAAAGTAACTTTTAATTTGCAGCTGTTCTTCAGATCAATTTCCTTAGAAACAATTTCCTTATTAAGAAAGTAAGGAAATTGTGACAAACTCCATCGTAAGTGCATCTCCTTTGTCTCTAAACAGTCATTAAATATTGCAGATCAGTCCTGCTTCTTAAGTTCTCTGATCTCAACTCATGAGATATAATATACATGCTTGTAATTTTTTTTTAATTTCAAGTCAAACCTAGAGACTACATAATTGAATATAGAAAGCATTTTCATCATTTAAAATGTGCACAGCAATCTAAAAGCAGTACTACAAAAAAAACCTTAACAAAATCCGGTTTACATATATAACTCTAACAGAGAGAGAAGATTTATTTTAGGATATAAACATTCAGATATACTTTAAAATGCAAACTTAACTACAGAATATCTGGAAATATCTCACAAAGAAAGGCCTCAATAGTTTAAGCTCTACAATTGCCAGTAGTACAAATTTTTTTTGACGCTGTGGTACCAGAAAGTTCTGTATCCTTACCAGCGGTGGCCCTCCCAAGAATATTGTTCCCTGTTTGCCAACAATAATACTTTCATCAGCCATTGCAGGTACGTATGCTCCTCCTGCTGTACAGGATCCCATTACTACTGCTATCTATTGGGAAAACAGAAAACACAAGTTAATGAATTGCCCAACCCTGAGAAACAGCAAATGCAGCTGCTGCTATTATACATTGTATTCATTTTAATACAGGTTCTGGGACAGCACTGAAAAATTATTTTCATCTGACAGAACAAAATTTTTATTATGTTTTATTATGCTTTTCCTCCAAAAAATAAGGAATCTCTCTACTGTTCAACAGTCTCTTAAACTTCAAGGCACCCTGCAGAAAAATTCGTATATGAAGTACCATGAGCTATGTTGTCTAATGTTTGAAGAGGTGCTCATTCTGCTGTGAAATTTGTTTTTACCAAGGTTTACAAAAGGTTGAAACCCAGAGGATGATCCTGGTATTTAAACTTATATAAGAACTTCAGTTGTTGCTTACTGGCATAATTTCACCAGTGTTATCATCCGCTGAAGAAAATTCCTCACATTTACTAGTATGTAACTTCAGTTCTTCAATGGATCAATTAATTAACTCTGTCCCTTCAGGGCATGTTGAGTTTCTCTTTATAGGCATGAATAACCTCTGCTTTATCCTTATTTCTAATTTTGAGATGAACCTTTTCTACCAGTAATATTTTGGTGACAATTTTACAAAACTAACTTGACTTCCAGACATGATGAATACAGTAGCAGCACATGATCATGAAATTGAAGTTTCTCAGTTAAGCTCTCTTTCAGGGGGACGTCCTCCAAAGACCCTTTCCAAACAGCTTGTAAAGCAGAAGAAATGGAATACTCACATGGAAAAGGCAGACAATAATAAAGTAATCATCTCATCTAACACTTTCTGTCATAACCACAAAACAAACAAAAGCTCAAAAAATCATGTTACTTTGTATTGACTTTGTTAGGAAGTTTCTAAAGCAACAACAAGTAGTGTTCTGTGTTAAATAATAATTTAATGTCTACTCTCAGAAGAGAATAGCACACAGAAATAAAATTTCCAAACCGCATTACCTATATCTAAAGCAGAAGTGCATGAACTATGCCAACCTGCTGTCATCAAATCAAACAGCTTTCTCGGCAAATGGTTTTCAGTATCTTAAGCTATATTCAGAATGATGTAATTAATCTGCAGTATTTCTGTTGTGCATTTAATAAATACCTCCTGGCAAACACAAAGATAATATAAGCCTCTAGAAATGGAAAAAACTTGGGGGAAAAATTATTTTGATTTTTTTCTCCAGGATTTGTGGGTTTTTCCTACTCTTAAAAACCATGCTCATGCTGAAAAATGTGCCTGCATTTAAACTTTAATTCCAGTGTTACTTTTTCCAATACAGAAATTGGTATATGTATATATTGTAAAAACCAAAACCTACCTCTGAAATAGCACAATCTCAAATTCCCAACTAATGTGCTACTTCCTTACTTCATACTTTGAATGACTGCATAGGAGATTACTTCAATGCTCAATGAAAATCAACAGTTCTGAATGCACATACAGTATTTCGTACCTACCAATCAGCTCCCCCCTGGATCCATGCAGCATATGAGTGTGAGCGAGCTTAGGAAGTGGCTAATGAGAAGCTAATTACAGTTTTCTGATTCACGGCCATACAGACATCAATGTGTTTTAAAGTTGCAGTAGGAGTATAATAAATTAGTCACAGGTAAAAGTGGAGGGTGAAATTAAAAGCACCATAGGCAACTGGGCGGGGGAGGGGGGGGGGGGGGAAGCAA
>JANVCC010010406.1:3641501-3680447 GCA_025345505.1 Todiramphus chloris collaris
AACAAAAACATGCAAGTACTTTAAGGGAAAAATTGACAAGGACTGATGAACTGATGAAAGAGACCCTCAGGCAGGGCACAACAAAGAACAGCAGGTAAGAACACTAACAACATCCAGACTGCCATGTCAGAAGAATCAATCAGAATGGACATCAGAGGGAGCGTAATTTCACAACACCATTTCCAAATGAAACATTCTCTCTTACAGGGAAGATGGTTCTACCTACCACAGTCTGTTAGCACAGAGTCAATAGCAGATTTACAAATATTAATATTGCCTTTTTGAAATGAAACAAAAGATAGAAACATCTCCCAACCAAAATACACCCATATTACATCCTCTAAATTAAGGAAAAAATTCAGTAAAACATTTTTCCCAGTCTTCCAGAAATATTTTAAGAAAGATAAAACTTTCATCACTGTCATACTAAGATAATTAAACCTGCGTCAGTGTTATACCAAACAGAAATGTGTTTTGTTAAAAAGCAAATATTTCCTACACTTAGCTTTTATTGTACAGGAGTAGAATGCTGCTCTTAATACAAGCATATATGGTAATCACAATAAAAACAAATTCAACTTTATATGGAACTTTGCAAATACATTACAGTTGTTTCAAGATACTCAGCATGACTTTAGGGACAGGCATTTCTAGAAAGGTCCTGCCTAACATCAGTAATTTCAGCCTTGCAAATTGGGTTTACATGTTAATCTTTGACATAACATCTAAAAATCACTAGTCCCATACCAGATAATGACTGGAGTGTCCAGTGAAAATAACGTTTACCAAAACTTGTTCCAAAAAGATAATTCTGCAAACCAGCTCTGTGACTGTTTCCTTTTAGACGTGCTGTTCCACTAAAGTGCTGTGACCAATTTAATTCACACCTATAAACCTGAAGTACAATCTAGACTTATCAGTGACTCTGCAGGATGGCCATCTTGTAAACTGCCTTTTTTGGTAAATATTTTTATTCTAACAAAACAGTGCTTTTCCTCTGGAGACCTAGCCAATCACTACTATTGCTGCACTTCTATTGTTCAGAAGAAAAGAATTGCAAAATTTAAATTAAGTTAATTAAGTTAAAGTCAGACTTTCTAAACAGATTTAGTGTGCTGTTGAAATCTTCAGCCTTGGATTTCTCTGGAGGCAATGGATTTCAGGATTCTTTGTAGACGAAAAGATGGTTCAACATTTGAAGTCTGACACTTCCAAAATGTGCCAAAAAGCTATCAAGGTAAAAATGTAGCTTTTCCAGAAATCACGCAGAGCTGTGTAAGGCAGAGTCAGAAGGAACACTGTATCCTTGACAGTTGCATCTGCTTCATACTGAAAGCAAGTATTACCTTCTACTTCTTCCTTTCAAACTAGGAGATTCAAACAAGCACAGCTCCTCACAGAGAATAAATAAGAACGGTTAGAGTCCAACCAAGCCTCTCAAGAACAGAGGTTGGCAAGAACGAATAAAATTAAGTCCTATTTCCACTTTACATTAACGACGAGCTCAACAGTCAAGTATGTTAAAACAATATGAAGGTGAAGGGCCTGGAGAATAAATCTTATGAAGAGTGACTGAAGGAGCTGGGACTGTTTAGTTTGAGGAAGAGGAGGCTAAGGGGTCACCTCATCACTCTCTACAGCTACCTGAAAGGACATTGTAGAGAGGCTGGTGCTGGTCTCTTCTCACAAGTAATTAGCGATAGAATAAGAGGGAATGGATTCAAGCTGCAACAGGGTAGGTTTAGACATTAGGGAAAAAAAATTTCACAGAAAAAGTGGTCAGACACTGGAATAGGCTGCCCAGTGAGGTGGTTGAGTCACCAGCTCTGGATGTGTTTAAGGGTCGTTTAGATGTGGTGTTGGCAGCCATGGTTTAGGGGTGAACTTTGTAGAGTATGGTTAATGGTTGGACGTGATGATCCCAAGGGTCTTTTCCAACCCAAATGATTCTATGATTCTGTGAATATGGTGGTGACACAGTTCCATGACAGTACTCAGATGAAACAGTAAGCTGTCTAAACATATACTCTGCTTGAGGTTTCAACACCTATTTCTAAGTCTAATGTTCCAAACCAACTTTTCTTCTCTGGTGTAATATCCTGACAATTTCCTTCATCTTCTTTCATCCAGCCCATATAAAGTGATAGCCATTGAATTACACCTAGGGTGAGGCTCTTGAAATTAAGATAAGCCAATGAAAACACCATCTCACTGATCAGCAGTCAAAAAAAAAATCTAAGATGTTAGGAACTACTGGCAAAGGAACAGAAAACAGAATACTGTATATCATTATGCTATTAAATATACATATATTCTTCATTAGTTAACATGCTGGCTAGTGCAGCCTGGTTCCTTCATCTCAAAAAAGACATAATGAGACCTGGGAAAAGGTTTATAGAAGATAAACTAGGACTACCAAAGGCACAGAACACTTTCTGTAGGAAGAACAGCTATCTAAGGCCTGCAAAGGGGATTATGAGGTAGGGTATATGAGAGGGCTACACAACCACATGAACAGACTGGGACTTGCCTAACCAAACAGCACCTCTGCAGGAACAACTTGTTTGTCTGTTTTCCTGGAGAATTCCTTTATTTGGAGAGAGTTATCTTCAGAGACCATGGATTCCTTCACCCTCCCTGGAAACCTCTCACAGGCCCTTGCTGACAATTCCTTTAACATGTCCAAGACTACTCTCGTGAAATCCAGGGTCTTTATCCTGCTACCTGCCATCCTCACCTCCATCAGGACCTTATACTCAGCCCTCCACTTTCACTGCAGCCAAGGCTGCCATCAGCAATCACATCCTGAAACAATTCTACATTCTTCATGAATAATAGATGCAGAAGTCCACCTCCTCTAGCACACCACCTGCGTCAAAAAACTAACCCCAGCGCACTCCTGAAACACCCATGACACAAACCCACTTCTAAATCCAGGAACTGTGACTAACAGTAATTTTATGCATCATTAATACATTAGAAAATAATCTCATTGCCAGGGCAGTTTTATCACAGAGCACATCGGCGTATAAAATGGGTATATAAATACACACATGGTCCTGTTGGTACAAAGTACATCTCATTTACTGGATGTCATCGAAGACGTCTTCACCTTTACAGCACTGATACAGAACTGTTCCAAGAGACTTCCTAGCGCTTCCTCACATGGCCAAACATATCACTTTGTCAAGTCCCTTTTTCTCCCACTCCAAGAGAGGAGCAGGTAGGTCATGTCATTAACATTAAGGCCAAGAAAGAAGAACGCTTCTTTACAACTATAATGACTTTTTGTAGACAGTTACAATGTCTACAGTGCTTCCAATCCCCCAGGCTGGGCCATCAGGTCAGCACAACACAGAGCTGTCAAAAACAAAGCACGGGTACAAGCCTTGAAAGGAGATAAAGGCAGAAAGCAGAAAAACTAATTAGTACATTTCATTCTTAAGTGAAAGCAAATTACCTGTGGGATTCCTTGTGAGGACATGACTGCTTGATTATAGAAAATACGTCCAAAATGATCTCGATCTGGAAATACTTCTGCTTGTCGAGGTAAATTTGCTCCTCCTGAATCAACTAGAATGAATGAAAGTATGTTAATGTGCCTTTGAACAGTGTTATACACTTGAGGTGTAAAGTGTCTGCATCTTACTTATACCCATCTTACTAATGATAGCATTTACTATCACTAAGATTATATGTATTTCCGTGAATCTAGGTATATTAGGCTAATGCTCTTGAAAATAACAGAAAAACAGTAACATCCCCCCAGAAAACATCCATCCCAATCATTCTAATGGAACATAAATTCAGATGTGCTTAGAAATGTAATTGTACCTTCAGATAGAAAGTTCTAAACTCAACTTACTGCAAAATGTTTAAACTGAGAACACTTCCAATGTACAATTTTAACTTGATTATTCTACTGTGATGCTGTCACAAGTTCCAGAAAAGGGCAGGAGTAATCACCACTGAGTTTAAGAGGTATCACACAAGTACTTTCATACCTTGGTTATACAGACATAGCAAAGGCCTTATACTATCTTTAGGAACCTCGAGTTGTTATGTGTCCTTGCCTCATGATCTGCCTTCCAGTTTACAGCTCTCCAACTGGAGCTACCTCTCCACTCCCAAATAATGAAAACACATCATGTCATAAGACTCCAAAGGACAAAAGACTAGAAAGAAATGCACAGGGAGGCCAAGCATCTCTGAGAACTCTTGTTTCCTGGTAATTAGTTCTTACCCACGGGCAACAGCCCACATGCCCATTCTTACATTGCATAACTGCAGGCAGTAATGCTCTGTATGTTCAGCTGTACTGTGAAGCAGGGTTTTGATTCTTTCCCCAACACTGGCAAAACCACTCTCCCAAACCAGCATCAACCCCAGCAACTAGACAAACTCCAACTTGGTCAACACATCAGTGTTGTGAAACAGGCCATCCCTGAACACAAAAGGAAACGCTCACACCAGTGGCTGACACAGTGACCAATGACACCAGGTGTCAACATCAGAATTAACACCTAGGCAGTCACCATGGAGGGAAAAGGGTCCTCAAGTGGCATGAAAATCATATGGTCAGCAAAGTGCTGAATGACCACAAAGCACTTCCTCTTGATTGAATGCTGAAGTGAACTGAAACAAGCCCAGGTACAGAAAATGCAAAGGTAAAGTATCTCACCAGGTCTGAGTGACAAGCAGGGTATATATACATATATATACACATATATATATACATATATATACACACAGGGACTACACAACTCAAAGGTGGAACAAAAAAACTAAACTTTTGTTTCAAAGATATATCTATGTTCCACAGTTCCTCATTCTCAAGACCTTAACACAGTAGAAACACACACCATAGCTCACTGATAATTCACCAAAAAAGTAAGAGTTGTCCGAACAGATAGAATTTGCTGATAAGTCAGACTAAAAAAACATACATCTGTTTTGCAAACAGCAAAATTAAGTTTCTTCTGTTTTTTACAGCTAAGATAATATGTATCCTTCCCCTTGCCTCCAACATCCTTTCCCTCGCAGTACAACAATCC
Source organism: Todiramphus chloris collaris (assembly GCA_025345505.1). Taxonomy (NCBI): domain Eukaryota; kingdom Metazoa; phylum Chordata; class Aves; order Coraciiformes; family Alcedinidae; genus Todiramphus; species Todiramphus chloris. Next base: position 3,646,556 of record JANVCC010010406.1, read on the forward strand.
CGCAGTACAACAATCCCACAGTCCCCACCCACACTGTCCTGTATCCACCCTACTAATACTTTTAAAGTTCACAATTCTCCTAATCCTCCTCTCAGTATTGTTTGCATGTTTGACCTGTCAGCAAGGCAAGAAATTAGAAACGTGTATGCTGGCCAAGACCTACAATTATGTTGACTATTCAACTAGTGCAAGCATCCCAACTGGCAAAACAGTTAGTGCCTCTCAGCTGCTATGTAAGCTGCTAAACCAAGGAAAACAGATAAGGACTAACCCTCCCTACTTTTTAAATGCAGACAGTAGAAGAGTCTTGCTCCTCTGATGCTTACACAAAATCCACAGGAACACACACTCTCTGTCAAAATCATCTGAAATTGGATACTGGCTTCAAAAGTTATTAGATTGGGAATTGAGGCTGAAAGACAGAGACTGGCAAAAAGCTCTTGCATTTGTACACAACCAGGCTAAGAAAATACTGCCTGTAACATAATAAAGACATTTGGCACTCTGATCTTCATCTTTAATAGAAGTATACGTAAGTAAAACTTACACAAAGGCTTGGCTAAACACTGATTTAATAGATTAAGCTCAAAATCCAAAATAATATACAACAAAATTTCTGCTGCAGTAAAATTTATCCCAAATTGTTAAAATCTCTTGATCCAAGCTATTACTGACAATTTTGGCACTGAGACTTTTTTTTAATTTCTTTGGTATTTTCTCTCACACAGCTACATGTTCCATCAAGAGACAAAGAAACTTTTTTTTTTTTTAACTGCAATTTGAATAAAGATTGGATGAGGCTACAGGATGGATTGCTCAAACATGACAGAAAGGACAGAATAAGAAAGAAGTGATACAGTGGCATGGTTATACCTGTATCTTACAAACCCAGACTTACAACAGCGCAGAAGATAGTGTTGAGAAGCTATCGATAGGACTTGTCACCTATCTCAGAAGGTAACACAGTACTGATGAAAATATATTTGAGCATGTGTGTCTAAAATACATACCTCGTTAGTCAAATATGGGATCACGTCAGTCTCAACATTTATTTAAAGCAGTGTCTCATCTAGAGATCCTGAGCTGCCCTAACAAAGGACCTTGGCTATTTCTGCAATGGGACTTACCCAAATATAGGCAAGGGAGATGGTTTTGCATTGCGATTTCTTGAGCACGTAAATGTTTCTTAACAGTGATGGGATAATAGGTACCACCTTTGACAGTGGCATCATTAGCAACAATCAAGCACTCCACCCTAAAAGAAAAGTAAGTTAATGAGAGGGAAGAATATTTCCCATGAGTAAGTAAGTTTGTTGGTTAAGAACTGCAATGTGCCAAGGACTTTTGAAGCCCTGATACTAAGAAAGAGCCCTCCTCACCTGCATTCCCTCAAATGCACACTCTAACAGCAGTTTTAGCACTATGATGTCCTGTTTCACAGTCCCTTAACTCCCTAAAATAATGCTGTATAACATCACATTTAATTTCAACAGTAATCTTGGAGGCACTTTTAGTGAGCACAACTAATTCCTGGCATAGAATACAGCCCTATTTTCTGAAAACTGTGTTGCTGATGGCACTGATCTCTTTTGTTCATCGGACTCTGGAAACTCTGTGTGTTCTGCTTCAATATGCAATACACTAACTGATAAAAAACACAAACCAAAACTTCCTTCTAGCTGAGACAGAACAAATTCAGATGCCAAATTTATGGACTTTTTGGGTGCCAGATGAAACACTAAAACCAGTAATAGCTTAATACTGGAAGCTGAACAAAATTATACCTTCTTCCTTTTCATATCATCAATAATGTAGATCACTGGTATCTCTCACCCAGATACTCGTCCAATGCCTGTGATAATGCCTCCTGCTGGCACCTCTTCATTACCATACAACTGGTAACCTGCAAACTGGGAGAACTCCAAGAACGGAGACCTGAATAATGACAAACATAACACAGTTTCAGAAAGGAACTGACCATATTCACCATTGAATCTCACATGAAAGGTTACATTTTTAATAACAAGTTGTTTCTTTTTTTTAAAGAGAGGAGTATTTCAAAGTACACTCCTGTAAAATTTCAGCTTTTTTGTCAGTGTTTATGGAAAGTAAAGTGAAGACATAGCAAAGAAAGCCAACATTATGCTGGGTTGCATTAACAAGGGCATCACCAGCAGAGATAAAGAAGTCATTATCCCACTCTACTCAGCACTGGTCAGACCACAGCTTGAGTACTGTGTTCAGTTTTGGTCCTCACTATACAGAAAAGATAAGAACAGGCTGGAAAGGGTCCAGAGAAGGGCCACAAGGATGATCAGAGGACTGGAAGACCTCCCATATGAAGAAACTCTGAGAAAACTGGGTTTGTTCAGCCTTGTGAAAAGAAGGCTTAGGGGAGACCTTATTACCATGTACCAGCACGTAAAAGGTGGCTACCAAGAAGATGGAGACTCCTTTTTTACAAGGAGTCCCATGGAAAGGACAAGGGATGATGTGTACAAGTAACTCTTGTGGAGATTCTGATTGGACTTTTCATCACGAGAACAAGACATTGGAATAATCTCCCAAGGGAAGTGGTGCATTCCCCTACACTGGACAGGTTTAAGACTCAGCTTGACAGGGTGCTGGGTCATCTCATTTAAACAATATATATAGTTTACCTTAAAAGGTTGAATTAGATGAGACTTGAGGTGCCTTCCAACCTGGTATTCTATGATTCTATCAACACAGCTGTTGCAGTACTTAACTGCAAAAGAGACCCTGAAGTGTTTTTGAAACAAGAAAGTACCTACCCGGGATCAATGAGCCTGTCAATCCTCTCTCTGGGTAACAGCTTTCCTCTTGATGTGTGACGTGTACGAGCTTTTTCTCCACCTCCTGTGATACGATAGTAAATTGTTAGATTTACAATGGACACAGACACATAAATCATCACTTATGTTAAAGTTTAGAATGGAAGCACTGATGAGCTCCCAGTTTTTGAAGTATGTACCTTAATAATAAACATAATAAATAATGTTCTGCACTTCAAACAGATTTAAGATACTGATAAAATTGCTTTTCAGAATCTGCTCCATTTCTCCATTTTTTATAGTTAGTCTTGAGGTGAAGATTTTAATAAGCTTAGTTGTCTGAAACTTCCCTCCACTGCTTGGCAATGAACAGAAGGGCTGGAAACACAAACACACAGAAAAAAAGCACAGCAGTAAAAACTTAAAAAAATACTATTCCCCAAAATTGCTTCAAAATAGATATACTGAATCCAATCTCAGAAGACTTTACACAATCTGGATTCATTTCCTTAGATCACTCCAAAACCGTAAGCAGCGTTCAGACACACAGCACTTAGTATCAAATTTATCTTTGCTTCCTTTCAACCCTTTACCTGAGGTCATTCTAAATCATATCTTTTGCTCTCCAGAGCTTTGTGTCATTCAATACTCAAGATTTGTTGACACATCCCAGCCTCCTTCTAACAGCTTATACAAACATTGTCTCTCTATGTAGACAGATCACTGATCCACCTCATCACTCTGAAATTGTCTCCCCTGTCCAAAATGAAGAAGGTGGTATTTTGCTAACATTTCTCCTGAGACCTCAAGATTTCTTTGTCGGCTAAGCACCACTGAACCACAGCTTTTAAGCCTACCTCTCCAGCCCTTTCTCTCACCTTCCTTGATCACTACACACATCGTTTCCTACCTGCTAAGCATGACAGAAATCCCACAATTTATTTCTGGTTCAAACTGTTCATCAGGTCTGTACATCCAGCCTAAGTTTAAATCTTATAAACTCTTTCTGTACAAGTTTCTTAAGAAAAAAACTCTTATCCACACACAGAACCAATATTCTCATCTAAGTTCTCTACATCCCACATCATGATCCCACATCCAGGAAATTATGGGCCCATCAGTATTAGTTCTGTTCCTGCGACAGTTACGGAACAAATTCTCCTGGGCGCTACCACAAGTCAAATAAATCAAGTGTTTGGGAAAAGCCAGCATGGACTCACCACGGGCAAATTGTGCTTGACACACCTGATCGCCTTCTATGACTAACCTGGTCAGCTGATGTGGTACAAACAGTGGATATTGTCTAACTGTATTCCTCCAAAGCTTTCAGTATGGCTTCCCACAGCCTCCTCCTAGAGAATCTGAGCCGTTAACAGTCTGGACAAGTGGCCCATGGGGTGGGTGGGGAACTGGCTGACAGGCCACACACAGAGGGTGGTGGTTAATAGCTCCTTTTCAAACTGGCAACCTGTCACAAGTGGGGTCCCCCATGGATCAATACTGGGCCCAACACTGTTTAATATCTTCATAAGTAATGAGGATGATAGGATCAAGCTTCTGATGATACCAAACTGAGTGGGGAATTGGACACTTTGGAACAGAGAGACACCATGCAGGAATACTTGGATAGCCTCTATGAGTGGTCTAACAAAAACTTCATGAAGCTTGAGAAGGACAAATGTAAGGTCTTGCACCTTGCAAGATATAATCCAGGAGTGCAGCACAGGGTGGGAGCCACTTGGCTGGGGAGCAGCTCTTTGGAAAGGAACCCAGAGGTCCTGGTGGCCAACAAGCTCAATATGAGTGAAGAGTGTGTGGCGGGGCAAAAGCAAGACAGCAGGGTGCTGCACCGCATCAACAAGGGCATCACCAGGGGAGATAAAGAAGTCATTATCCCACTTTATTCGGTGCTTGTCAGGCCACACCTGGAATGCTGTTTGGTTTTGGTCCCTGTTATACTAAAGAGATGTGGACAGGCTGGAGGGGGTCCAGAGAAGGGCCGCAAAGGTGATCACTGGACTGGGAAACTGCCGTATGAGCAAAGACTGAGAGAATTGGGTTTGTTCAGCCTTGAGAAAAGAAGGCTAAGGGGAGAACTTAGCAACGTGTTCCAGTTTTTAAGGGGTGGCTACAAAGAGGATAGAGACTCCCTTTTTACGAAGTGTGCTATGGAAAAGACACGGGGTAATAGGTACAAGTTACTCACAGAGAGATTTTGATTGGACACAAGGAAAATCTTTCACAATGAGATCAGCCATTGGAATAATCTCCACAGGGAAGTGGTGGAGCCCCTTAACATTTGACACTTTCAACACTCAGCTGGACAAGGTGCTGGGACATCTTGTCTAGACCGTGCTTTTGCCAAGAAAGGTTGGACCAGATGACCCTTGAGGTTGTTTCCAACCTGGTATTCTATGATGCTCTGAAAACTAACTCCATCTCGCATTTCTCATGTATACCTAGAGTGATGCTGCAAAAATAATTTTCCATTCTTTGACTTTCGGCATCTCGGTGTGCTCCTCCTCTTTACACACCGTTAGTAGATGGTTGCCATCCAGGCACTGTAGCCATTCCATTGAACATTTCTCTTCCATGATCAGATGTCTGCTCTACCCTATGACAGTGTCCTGGTTTGAGTGAGAACAGAACTAATTCTATTCAGTGATTTTATTTTTCAACTCAGTTCTTCTAACTAACTGCACCTTTGGAAGTTAGCAGCCTGTTTTCACAGACAGTGTCTGATTCCAGAAAAGATAACACCCCAGGTTTGGAGTTAGTACCAAGGCTTGGTGTGCAGACGAAGGCCACTGCTGGATCTTGTGTACTGTACTCGGGGGGTGCTGAAAGTGAAAGGCTGCATCTGCAGGGAGGAGTGGACAGGACGGGTGACCCTGAACTGACCAGTTAGGGATTCCAGTCCATATACATCATATTCAATATAAAGCTGAGGAATCAAGAGGGTCTTGTGGCTTCTCCTTGCCTGCTTTGCTGGACCCTGCTCAGTTCTGTTTGCATCCTCTTGCAGTTTCTTCCTCAGAGCATCTGAGGAGGACTCTGTCTGTTCTCTCTTTGATCCCAATTGGTGTGTTCTTGAATCTGGTACCAGAATCCAGCTCCTGAACACAGCTCCTGTCTGCTGCTGAGCCCAGTCTGGGACTCCCCCGGTGCCTGCTCCACAGCATTAGTGGTGACAGTGACGTAATGACCATCAGGGGGTTGGGTTTGATACTGGTTTTGTATATATTTGTATATATTCTGTTATTGTTGTTATTATTATTATTTTCATTTCCATTAAAGCTGTTCTAGTTTCCTTTTCTAATCACTAAGTCTCTCTCCCTTATTCCCTTTCTCTTCCCTTTTGGGGAGGAAGGAGCATTAACAGAGAGCGCCTGTTACAGGTCTAAGAGGCCGCCCTGAGCCTAAACCATGGTACAGCTAGCCTCCATTCTGTAGACTGTGAGAAGCAGTGTGCCTGACAATGGGACAAACTTGGAGGCATTTAATTCAAAATACCTTCTTAAATTGCTCCTCTACAGCAATGTCTATAAAAACTACACTGTGATTCACACTGATGTGCTATGATTGCTGCCTGCCACAGAGACTAAAAAGTATCTCAGTTGCTTCTGGTGCTCGCTATCAGAAATCCATCTCTTGTAATTTATCATTGCCTGTAAATTCTTTGGGGCAGGGACCCTTTTCCTGTTGCACGGCTGGAGGTTACTCAGTAGAACGGGATATGGGTTGACAAAAGCCCTGCCACTGAAGTAACAGATAAAGAATGAAGCATTCATTACAAAGACCTCAAAGAGGAGCTCATCCACTCAGACAGCTATTACAAAGAAAAAGATGTTGCACTTATCCTTCAAAAGTATTCAATGTTTAAGTACTTAATTCTTCTCATGTACTTAACTGATAGGCAAAGCAATCTCAATTGATGTGACTCAAAATGGTGTATTAACATCCTGGCAGACTTCCTGAGATGGAGGAAAAATGAGAACCACGGTCTTGTCCTGTTCTCATGTAACGGGCAAGAGCAGGTACATGTGATGCAGTGAAGAAGGCTGTATTGGGTCTGACTAAACCAGAGTGAATTTTCCCCATAGCATCTCTCCCAGTGCTGTGCTTTGCACGGAGAGCTGGAAAGGTGCTGATAACACACCTGTGGGGCTGTTGATGAGCAAGGCTCACACATCACCAAAACCAGTTTTTAACATTCCCCCTGCAGTGGGATGGGGTGCACAAGATCTTGGGAGGGGACACAACTGAGACAGCTGACCCAAACTGACCAAGGGGATATTCCATACCATATGATGTCAGCTGACCTATAAAAGCTGGGAAAAGGAGGAGGAGGGGGCACATCGGCTTGTCCTCCGGAGCAACAGCTACTCATTCGGAGCCCCGCTTCCTGAAAAAGGCCAAACATCACCTGCTGATGGGAAGCAGAGAATACATCTTTTTTTTTCTTTTGCTTCTATGGGTGGCATTGCTTTGCTTCTTCATTAAACTGCTTTTTGCCTTAGCCTGAATTTAATCTTATTTTTCTTTCTGATGCAGATGAGAGGAGGGGGTGGGGAAGCGACAGAACAGCTGGGTGGGCATCTGGTGTCCAGCCAAGGTCAAACCACCACAAAGGCCATGATCATTAGTTCATGAGCCACTTAGGCTCATGCTGAACTGTCTCTATACTCATAAAACACAGAGGTAGTCCATGGGTTTCAGCATATCCCCAGGAAATTATAGTGCTTTGTTTCAAAGCAAGCAATAGAAAACATGAAGCACAAAATCTTAACTGTGCTCTATTCCAAAGCTGCAGAAGAAAATGTATTATATAAGAAAGTATATAAACAGACAAACAGTATTGTTTATGGACACAAGAAAGTGAGAATTAAAGCTGCATGCTCAACTGCTGGCAGCACAGTTAAGCATTTACAAGCCATTTTTGTTTTCGCACCCCCATTAATTATAGTCAACTGTTATTTATTCAGGTATTGTTACAAGTCAAGAAGATGAAGCATTCAATCTTTTAAATTATTACCGACTTGCTTTTGTTTTCCAGCACAACTACAGCTAGGCTCTTTGAAAAACCTCTTTGTGTGTGAGGAGACTAACATGCAACTTGAATAGAAGCACATTTGCCTAACCAATTTGTTATAAAGCAGGCAGCAGTGGGTGAATTAAGGACGCAGAAGAAGTGGAAAGTGTATGAGTAAAAGCCTTCTACTAATAATCTGATCCATGCTAAAAACAGACATGAAAAACATACATTCCATTGATTACTAAGATGGTAACTGATAACTGACTCTAAATATCTAGTTTTCACTAACTACTTCCTTACTTTTTGCTTCTTTGGCAGTTAAATTCATCTTCTGTTTGACTAAAGCAGCCTTCCTTTCATTTATGTTTGCTTCAAGCCATTTATGGATTTGCTTGCTTTAGGATATTGCTCTGATATTCATCTGGTACACACAGAAAAATGCTAACACACTAGATACTATGATAAACAAAGAAGTGCTAATGCTGTGGATATTTTTCTTAGCTAGGTTGGGTTACTTAAAAGAACCTCTATATTTTTAAGTTAGCTTGGACATAAACCTTTTAGGATGTTCATCTGACAGATGACAGTAAATCTAGATTTAAACAGACAAGCTAAAATTTCAGTATGACTACTATAAATCAGCAAATATGTCATATCTGAATGAACTGATTAATGAACATACATCTATAGGAGGAAAAAAATCCAAAGAACAAAAGTGGGTTTTGGACCAAATTAAACAAGTGTTCTAAAATCTAGACTATCATACTTACCTAATCTGATTTTTTCTGCTTGATTTTGGAGTTCAGTTACCAGTGCTTTCATTCGTTCATAGTTTTCCTACGTGGGGAACAAAACAGCATAGTTTAACCAAGAGTGACCGTTACTTTTTAATAAACAAACACAGGAAGTACAAGAGTTATTTCTCTTCCAAATATCATTTTAGCTTATTAAATACTGGCTCTGTATTGTCTTTAAAATAATAACATTTCCATCTATTTGTTGGTTTTCCTAATGCATCCCACAACATTTAATAAACATGATCACAAAACCTCTGAGTGCATTAGGACTGTAAAAGAGTAGTTCTAAATTTAATAAGTAAAAATAGAATTAGTCATTAAAGAGCTGAATTACTATTTTTCAGGTTTGGATAATTGTTTTTATAGGTTTGTTTGCTTCTTTAATCTAATTTTGTAAAAAATATCACACAGATTCAAATTTGTGCTGCTATGTCTCTTGTACTAAAAGATGAATGACCTAGACCAAACAGAATTTGGGAAACACTTTTCACATTCTTGTTACTGAGGTAGAATGTAAAGGTAAAACTGGGCTTTTAGAAATGAAGAAATCTGGTCTTCTTGCCAATATCCCTCTCAGAAAAACTAAGACTCTTCATTTTGAATATGAGTGATCCAGTGCTGAGCTCACCATTTCTACCAGATTTATCCAAAACTCTGTGTACTCATTACAGCAGTTTTTTTTACCTTTTGTTAGGAAGTGAAATGTATTAGTCACCCTTGTTTGGTTTTCTTTTTTTCCATACATACATACTATGTTACCTCTTTGAGAAGTGTAACTGCAATAAATAACATAGTAACTGCTGCATAAAAACATACACTGTCTTCTTCAGTTCCCATTTAGATGATGTTAGAGTCTACTTTGACAGAAAAAACAATCTGGTGACTTTATATTTGGACTTGATCACTCAGGATTAAGGTTTCCCTAGAAGCAACAAGTGTTGCAGTAGTCTGTTCACCTCTGCCTTAGTCACTTAAGAACACCAAGATGCAAACCAGGAAGAAAATACAAACACAAACACGGGCACTTCAAACTGTTTTAGCTGCATAGGAAGACTTTTGAAAGAAAACATTCCTCTCCCTTTGTAAATTGCTACAAATAGCTTAAAAATACTCTATCAAAAATTAAAAATACATCAGGTGAAAACAGGTCTTATCAATTTTATCATCTTATATACACAGATAATCCATAAGGTAAACATTTAGAGGTCATCCAGCAAGATCAATGTGACATACTGAAAGACTATGTCCAACTCTTACGCCTCTGTTGACCCTTGGGAATGATTTCCCATGGTCTAACAGAGAGCCATCTGAGATATTGCTCACTGCACTTGTACAATCCAATCGCCAAGACCTAATGCCTGTCAAGATGCCAACCTCAGTTAACAAAATCTCTCTGATGTACGGTGCTCCCCTGCAACCCCCTGACTACTGAGGACATAGCAGGTCACCAGACCTCTGCATCTCCTCCCATCCTTGAAAGGCTGTATCAGTACATCCACCAAATTATTCACTTTTCAGCCTGTTTCTTTTGATAGTTCAATCCTCTGTCTCCCTGCCCCACAGCGGAGCTCCAACACCTACCTCTACAACTGTTTTTCTTCCTCCTAATCTAAGAAACTACAGTGCAACAACCTACTGGCAACTTTACCACTGTCTCGACATCCCAAAAACCAAGAACAAAACAAGTTAGAGTCCTCTGCTTCCAGGAGACACTACGGACAACTGCACCCACATAACCACATGCAGCACTGAAGAAAAAAAAAAAAAGAATCTGATTTCAATCCTTTCTGAAAGACTCCACTTACAAATTAACTTTTTTCCCCCTGTGAAAAAATGGTAAAACAGCTATTGTAATACATACTTTAAAAAATCTGCAGTGTTCGCAACACCCAATTTTACTGTAAATGTGAATGTTCACCTTGTCCAGGTGGCTCACCTCTCAGCATTACACAGAAAATATTTTTGTGGTTTCTCCCTGTTCAGTCAGCCTGTTTCCTCTAAACACACTCACCTGTTGCACACTGTACCGAGCTTAAAAACTCACCTTTAACATAGGAAAAAAAAAAAAGAAAGCAGCTAAAAATGACAGAGGAAATAATAGGGGCACAGCAATCACAGTAATAGGCTTGTTTATTAGGTTCAGAATCAACAACTCGCTGTAGCTACTTTAGATACTCTACATGAAAAATTGTAAAAGGACTTTTTAAACAACGTATACAAATTCCATACTCAAATATCTAAGGTGCTTAAATTCACTTAATTTCTATCTTTATCTCTCAGGCCTTCAACCAGAACACATCACCATATTTTACAAAGGAGAAGATGCCTTGAAATCTTACTGTAGGTTTTGAATACACCCAGAAAGGGCTCCTCTCAGAACCAAAAGTGATAGTTCTACCATGTATTTGTGGCTTCTTAATTAATTAATGACAAAGAGGTCAGTAAAGTGATGCCCCTGTCTCCAGAAACTGGCCCTTGCACCAGTAAGTTCTACACAGTTCCGCTGTTAACATGAGGGATTCTACCACCTTTAAAGCAAAATCAAGAGGCAAAACCTATAGACTAATCCTACAATTTCTGCACAAGCTAACTGAATTACTGCTATACAAGCAAATCAGCTATAAGAGGTAACCCTTAGAATCTTTTCACAGATTTTATTTTCCAGAATACAGACTCACTCATTTTTAAATTACATTTTTACCTGCATGGTTTGAAAGACAGTTTACATTATGAAGGCCTGCCTGTCTAGCTGAATCCACAGCCAGAAAGGCAAACATCAGTTAAAGAAGCCAAGACCTTCATCACGTATCGTCAGGCCTTCTTGTGTTTGCACTGTTATTCCCTGTATTCTATTTCAGATGGTTAAGTGCCTAACGGCAGGGACCTCAACTCTTCATGTATGTAAAACACTATATGCATTTACAGTGCCCTATAAATTATTTCTACCAAATACTAACATTGTTAGCTGTTTTATCAAGATTTTCTTTTCTTTTGATTTTGAGATTGAAAGGTAGACACATAAATGCAAATCTAGCGACAGCTTAGTAGAGCAAACACACTTATTACAATTATCACTCTTTCTTTTTTTTTGGTCTGCAAAATAGGAATATGCACACATATATACACACACACTTCATAAACACAATCTCTGCATATGTGTATTCATATACACATACTGCAATCTCACACAAGTTTCAGTCACCTAACTTCTGTCCCAAAATTTAACTTCTGCAAAACCAAACTATATTAGGAAACATTTCTTCACCTACAGGGTTGTCAAGACCTGGGACAGGCTGCCCAGAGAAGTGGTTGAGCCTCCATCCCTGGTGGTATTTAAAAGAAGTGCAAGGTGCGGTGAATGAGGGGCATGGTTTAGTGGTGGAACTGGGCACCATTAGATCTGTGGTTGGACTCGATGATTCTAAGGGTCTTTTCCAATCTAAATGATCTTATGGTTCTGTGATTCTGTTTCAAGAGGCATACATGCTGTTGCCTCACTTGCTGTTTGGTATTTTACCTGGAACAAATCTGAAGACAAATGCATGCCCTCTTACCAGTTTTAACCCACAGCCAAAACTATGTTCTTCCCAGACCAACTGTAAACACAATTTTTATTTGAGTATGCTAATAATGTTTTAATGTTCTAATGCTATTAAAAAATAAAACGATTTAAACCAGATATCAGTGCTGTTCTCTTTGTAAAGAGAACTGGAGTCCCACCTATCCCTCCTCCTCAAAAGAGGGTTCTTTCTTCTGGCATCCTCTTTTCTGGAGACACATCCACGGCTTTGTAAAGCTATTCCATCTGTCTTCAACTAAAGAATCAATTCACAAACACAAGAAAATTGTTGACTTTGTAATCATCAGATACTACCCTAAACCACCTACAAACTCCCTGTCTGCACTTCATTAGAAAATGCAGTGAGAGCCGGTGTGCTCATTAAAAAAACCCAAGAGTGCAAAAAAACCCCATATTGAGGCAGACGACGGTACAAAGCCACATTCTCTTTACATGGTACCTCTACAGTCAGCCTGACCAAAACGAACAGCACTTGTCATTTAATGAGCGTGAACGAGGGAGCGGCACTGCAAGGCCTGGGCTGACCACGGAAGCGCCCGTTCCCCGCCGTCTGGTGTTGGAACGGCCACTGCGACACCCGCTGTTAAATGGCCGCCGCTGCTGCTCCCACCGGGAGCCCACGTCCCTCAGCGTTTCGTTGCTGTTCTCCCGCGGCAGCGCAGCCGGGCCCACGGCCGGCACCCTCCTCGCTCCCGCCGCCCCGCTCGCGGCCGGGGCCTCCCCCCAACCACCGGGAGCTCAGGCACCGCGACGGGGCGGGAGGGAAGCGGGGGACGGCCCGCTCCCGGCACAGCTGCCAGCGACAGGGGTGGGCGAGGCCCCGCCGCGGCAAGGCCGGCCCCCGGCTCCCGCCCGCGCCCGGGACGCGGCAGCGCTGCCCGCCCGGAGCCCCCGCCGCACGGGGAGGCGGCCCCCCGTCCGCCGAAGCCTCTCCTCCACGGTCCCTCGGGCGGAGGGAGCCGGGCCCGCCCAGCCCGGCGTACCTGGTAGAGCGCGGAGCCCGTGTCGGGCGGCGAGCCCACCGCCGCCACCGCCTCGCCGCGGTACCCACGGGCGGGCGACGCAGCCACCGCCGTGCGGCGCAGGAGGCGCCATGGGCCCAGCAGCCGCCGGAGGCCCAGCAGCATGGCGGCCAAGCCGAGCCGAGCCGAGCCGAGCGTCCCAGTCCCGCCGCCGCCACTCCCCCCGCCGCAGCCAATGGGCAGAGCGGGGCCCCAGGGAGTGGGGCCCGTCACGGCCGGGCCCGGCTCGGCGGTGCCCCTCGAGGGTAGGCCGGGCGATCCGGCCTCGTCCCGCCACTCCCGAGGGGGCTGTTACTATGAGAACTGAGTTCGTGAAACGCAAAAGCGTCGCCCCGTGCAGATCGGCGTCAGTGCAGCACAGCTGCGAGCGCCAGCCAGTCCCCGCGGTGAGCAATCATAGCACCGTTTCAGTCGGAAAAATCCTTTAAAATTTTCGAGTCCAACCACAAACGTTATATAGCCAAGCCCACCCCTGAACCCTGTCCCTCAGCACCACATCTACATATATTTAAAATCCCTCCAGGGGTGGTGACTCTGCCACTTCCCTGGGCAGCCTGTTCCAGGGCTTTACAACGCTTTCTGTGAAGTTTTTTTTCCTAACATCCAACGTAACAGGCAGCACACGCCCACGTGGCATAACTTGAGACCATTTTCTCTTGTCCCGTTGAGTGTTCCTTGTCCTGGTAGGCAGTTGTAAGAGAGCAAGTTCTCCCCTCAGCCTTCTTTTCTCCAGATAAACCACCCCAGCTCCCTCAGCTGCTCCTCAGAATACCCATTCATGGGACCCTTCACCAGCTTCGTTGCTCTTCTTTGGACACGCTCCAGAACTTCAATGTCCTTGGAGTAAGGGGCCTCCTGTGTTTGAGGTGCAGCCTCACCAGTGTACAAGGAATGATCACTTTCTCTACTCCCACTGGCTACGCTGTTTCTCATACTCCATTTGAAACAATTTTGTTTGTAGACTTCAGGTTTCAGACAGGATCATGAACTTGTGCAACCCAGAGCAGCCCTTGCCCTTCTTAGGCAGGGCTTTTGTCATTAACTACAGAACTGCTGAGATGCTGCCATAATAGTGTCAGATTTTTTTTTTAAATACTAACCTCTTTGCTCTCTCATTTGAAAGCTTTGCTGTTTTCCTGCATTTCAGTTCCATTTTGAGTTTAAACAAGGCTACAGTATTTAGAGAGATAACGTGGGTAACTCGGGTACCAAGTAAATTAAGGTCTATTCTAAAACAGATACAAAACCGAACACCAGCACCAAACCCCCTGCTAAGGTGCACTGAGTCTGTCCCCACCACACAAGCAGGCAGGACTCAAGACATTCACTCAGCCCACACTTGCATTAACTTTCTATACCTATGATCATTTTAACAACTGCAGACGATATTCTTAAGAAATCGAAACACAGGTAATATAAAAGAATTTATTAACATAATTTACATACAGAATATGACTACTCTTTGAAACAGAAAGCTTGTGTACAATGATAACGATGTCAAAGAACTCTAAGCAAAGCAGTCTTATGCCACATCTTTCTAAAAAATGCTAAACAGGCGTAGAGATTTCACCCATCTGTTCTTACACCCTTCACCATTATACTTTCATACACAAAACAGAACACAAAGTTTTCTTATCTCTATGCAAATTAAATTTGTTCTTCAAAAAAACCAACACAACCTCCAGCAAAGTGCATGTGATTTGCTGCAGGGAAAGCATGTGTAGCCCCAATTAACAAGGTAGATAAGGCACCTTAAATCTTAGTAATGAAATAGTTGTGGTTATTTTTTTTTTTTTTTTCTTCTTCCTTGTAATATAAATGCAGACTAAAATGTATACAACTAAATGCAGAATGGTTATTACCTCAGAAAGTACTTAGGGCAACTATTTTTATAGCCATTCCCTACAAATCTATTTTTAGGCTCTGTTAGTGCAAGTGATTTAAACATGCCACATGTATTAGGAACAAAACACTTGCATACAGAAAATATATCTACACCATATACAGCACATGGAGCTTATGTATAGATTAATCTATTTAATAATGTTTACAGTAAGACAATACTTAGATAATTTCAAGTTAAATGGATTGGGCAAAGCACAAAATACTGTCTGAAGAGAAACTGCTGGGATTTTTGGGTGCGAGGGGGTGTTGATGGTATGCTTTCAGGTAAGTTACTTCAACCTTGGGACAGTTAGTCCCTTTGCCATCACCTCAAGAAAATACTGCTGCTAGCCACATTTGTTTGACAGAGGCCTGCTAATGCAGGAGTTCACAGTAACAGTAGCTTTTCTGTGTATTTTACCTTATTGACAAAATTTTAAAGGCTTCCTCAGAAACCTTGCCAATAACTTCTGAAAAAGCAAACATTCTCAAACTCCAGCAATTATTTTGAAATTATCTAGATACTTATATGAAAATATTCGCCAGTAAATGATTACCCAGTAAAAAGCTGAAGGTAGGGTTATTTTTTTTTTTGAGAGTATAACAATACCACTTAAACATCAGCTTCAATTTCATATTAAATCATTTGTTTTGCAAATGTTTCTGTTGGCATTAAATAACGGGAAAAATTTAGACTACATCTACACATTTTTGTGTAGTAAGGAGTTTCAGAATCTTTCAGTGAACACCTTTGGGACTGCATGAACCTTGTTACCTCATCAAGACAATATTCTTCATAAGGCAAATAAAATGACTAAAATCTAAAGCTACACCAGCATTCTATAGCAAATTACAGTAGAAGCAGACAAGCAACATGAGGAAAACCATTCAAATTCAACTGCTTCAAAGTAGCAAGTCCTCAAAGAACTACATTGTACAGTCATGGTTTAAACCCAACCTCTTTTAGCTGCTTTGCACAAGCGAAACCAAGGAATTTGGCAGATATACAAGCACCAACATTTAAAACCAAAAAAAATGAAAGTGTCTATTATCCCCGTTTTCAAATTTAGAAGGAAAAGGGCATTTGTACTAGGAAACATTAACCTATTGACCTCTTCCTCCCACTCCAAGACAAAAGTTACAATGATAAATATTATATAGCGTCTTATAGTAAATTGTGGGTTTTTTCAGTTGTTTTCAATAAATTTTTAAGGAACTAAGCCCATTTGGCTTTTGAGGTTATGATCTTTTAAATTATGTAACTAAAAACTCTTACAAAAATACGTGATTTGCAGATGCTAATAAAAATACCTGCAGCGCAGAGCATATCCATGTATTTACTATATTACTTCCAGTATTTGCATCCTGATCTACAGATATTACACTGTACATAAAAGGCTCATTCCTCCTTCCAACCTACTAACTTAACGTACTTCACAAAAAGAAGTAAAGAACTTGTATAGTCACTACTACAAGCTTTAGCATTAAAAGTTAGAGGGATGCATATCACAAGATTAGGCATTTTTTCATTGCACTTTTCTGGAAGAAAGTCATGCACCCATTATCAGCATCTAAACAACTGAAACTGAGACAGCAACCTCTGGTCTGGTCCAGTGACATCAACATAGTTGTGTAGGTTATGTCAACATTTCAAAAATATCCAAGCAGCTTCAGAAGGAATCCGTTCAATCTTTATGGAATTTACTAACAGCAGCTTGGCTGACAGTGCACGGCATAACGAACAGCAGAACAAAACTTTTTCAAAATACTCTTTTCTTGTTGCATTATACTTTTAGATCCTGGGGTTTTAAAAACCCAACTTGCTATTCTGAATCATCCACTTCCATAAAGATGTCACTGAAAAAATACTCTGAGATTCTGGTTGGTTGTTCTTCCTTCTCTTGATCTTTAGCATGAAGGGATGGCTTCTCAGATGGCTTGTTACTCGGAACCTAATAGAGAAAGAAAAGGCTGCTCTTAACAGTCTTAACATGTTGGTGTGTGTAAGAGTGTGCGTGTGTGTGTATACGTATATATATATTTATATGAGCTTGTGCTTCAAATTTATAGGAAATTTAGACAAAACCAAACAATAATAATCATCATAATCATAATAAACATAATCAGAGTTTACTAAAAATGGGTTTTTTCTCTACTTGTTCCCCAACAACTTAGTTCCCTTCTAAGTTTCCTAGACATGCACAAGCCAGGAACAGATATCTCTCTCAGATACCACCTATCCACTCCAGACACAACTAATTCACTGTTCTTCACATCCCCAAAATGCAAAGGCATTCAAAAGTAAACACATACCATAACTGCAGCATCAGCAGCTACATTCTCCTGTTCCACAGAAGATGATGTGCTTGTAGAGGGAAGGGAACAAGATTCCCTATCATCCTTATTGTATGAAGTGGGCTTTTTCAGGCTTCGCTTTGGAGTCACAATCCGAGGTTTTTGGATCTTCCCTCTATTCCCTTTGATGTCTTCTGCAGATTCAGAACTACTTTTTTTGCAAATTAACGATAAAAATCCCAATGGTTTTCGTCCACCCCTGTTCAAAATAAATACAGTCAGGATGTCATAGGATAGCTCCATAAAAGGAAGGTATAAATAGCAGTATAGAAGTTCAATTCATTACACAGGAAACACATACCTGTGATCTCAATGAAAATTCTAAGAAAAACAAAAAGAAAGTCAAAACCTCATTCTGAGAAAGGCTTTTGCATTACTGAATACTCTGGCACAAGAGTTTTTCAAAGAGTTACCACGACTCTTGTCAATCTCCAACCCTGAGAACAGGAACCTACTATCCGCTGTTAAACCAGAGCCTGTAACAAGCCACCACATCTCCAGAATGAGATTCCAAGAGGAATGGAGACATTCTCCTAAAGAATAAACTGAGAAGAGCATCTTTCATGTAATCAGTGGGAAAAGAAACCTGATTCCCAAGGATGAGGCCACAGCAGACACCAGAAAGAAGACTACTTGCTTCAGGGTTCCAGCCTAATAACAGCATCATTCCTAGTACCAGTGAACTTATGGAAGTCACAGTGATGAGAAAGGTATGCAAAGTATCAACTTTTCATCTTATTTAGTATTTACAACTTAGCAAGTGAACATTAAGACAAGAATTTTGAAGTTAGTGCATCATTACACAATTGCTGTGAATGTCCCAAGTACCAATAACCAGTTTTGGTATTCACACAAGCACAATGAAAGAGTAAATGACAGAATCAGAAGAGACCAGTGGAGCACCACAATCAAAATCTGTGTCTGCGAGAGCAATGGAAGGCAGGAACTCAAACTTAAGCAAACATTACAGAAAGATATACTAAAAAAATCCACTGTCAGGTGGATAGACACGAGGAACATCCTCTGAGCTCTCAAGACCAAAACTCCCTTGGGGAAAATGACACATCTTAAGTTAATCCTAAAAATCCAGTGTGCTGAGTACTATACCAGAAACAAATCTTAATGGCAGAAAGGACAGAAATCAAAAGAAGTGTATGGGTGTATATCACAACATTGGACTGAGCTAAAGAAAACAACTATTATCCTAAATCTGTACCATAGTTAACAGATGTCTGCCTGACAACAGGCATCTGTCAGTGTCTAAATAGACATATCATATGTCAGTTGTGTCCCTTGGTCAATCTGTTCATTTGACGAATAAAATAATTCAAATTTCAAAGGAGATGGTTTGATTCTTTCTAATTTGCTGAAGAAGGTAGATACTGTAACTCTCAGTCATGTAGGTCATAAACAATGGTACCACCCTTCTTGTAATACTAAGCAAAAAAAGGATCTAAAAATCTCAATATGGAAACAAGGTCCTTTTTACAGAAAAGGATGACAAAACACTATTGCATAAATACCTGAGTAATGGAGTTTTTGAAGATGATGCTAGGCTTGCAGCATGTTCTGATTGTCCAGATTCATGAACATCCTCCTGCTTTCCTTGTCCACTTATTTCTGCTTTTCTGTTAGAGGTTAATCTAGACATCACCTCCTCTTCCTGTCTGGATGCTGTATTCTCAAGTGGTGCTTTCCCCAGGTTCTCCAAAGTCTCAAACTGGCTTCTCTCAGCCAGTGGTGACATAGGCTCAGACACTAACACAGAATTAAGTAATTCTTCCTTTGTTGAAGCCTCTGTTTGTTGAAAAGAACTCCCTGTAAAAGGAGTTAGGAGCCATTCAAGGACACTAGTGATAACACAAAAGCCCAAAAGATGTATGTGATGTTAAGTTGGCTTGCACCATTACAAGAGAACTGCTGACTTTTTCTTAATTTTTTTTTTTTCTTAAGTCACCACTAAGAATTTAGTTCTAACAGATGTGATGAGGAAGAGCTGGAAAAGCTGGTAGATATGTGGTTTTACAGCACACCTCCCCCCAGTCCTTTACAGCACCCTGCAGAACTTAGTCATCTGTTTAAGCTTCTACAATTTCTGTTTGAAGTCTTTTTCAGGGCCAAACCCTTCAAAGGCTCAGATCACTGCATACTGTACTGTCAGCAATTTTGCTTTACCTCCAATTATTCAGAGTCAGATTAAGCTTTCAAGCAATTACATTGTGCATATATTTTTTAAAAGACAAACACAAAAAAGTATTGCCATAGAATGGTTAAAGTATCAGTTAATACCTTTAGTTATTAGTACTCTCCAACAGATGGAAATATTTGCTTGACAGAAGATATTATGTGTAGTCCAAAAAAACCCCAAGTGTTACAAATAGACTAGCTACAGTGACCTTTTTTAGAACCATTATTAAATTAACAGGCAGTTAAGTAATCCAACACATCTAATTTATAACAGAGAACATGGTATTGGGGTATTACCAGGAAGACTTGTTTCTACTTTTATGTTAGATAGCCTCAGACAAGACTATTTAGCACAATAACAACCAGTATTAAGCTTTGCTGTATTAAGGATTTGAATTCCTTATACTTTGTTTTATAAGTTTAAGTTTACTTACCAGAAGTTATCATTGGAGCATTTGTGGATGTAGTTGAATAACCCTGTATTTAAAAAAGAATAATAGACATTATTTTTTTATTTCTCTCAATGTAGAAGAGACAATGTAAGTTGACAGAAGTCACAACAAACATGTATAGTTCTAAGAAAAGGAGTGGTCATGAAAACTACATCTTCACTACAGTATCATTCAACAATTAACTCATTTCCTTAGCAGGCTTTTCAAGGTGTTCTTATGACAAATGACTCAAGACAAGGATGTCAGGATGAGAGGTCAAAGAAGGAAGAGGATTGTTATCCAGTCCTTCCTAGAAAAGCTCTCTGAATCATGTGGGGAATTACCACCCATTCCCTCACCCCCGAAAAAAATCAGTGGTAGTCACTGCCACAAACTTGGTCATATTCCAAAAGCACAGAGGGAAGCTGGAAACATGCTGGCTAGTTTCCATTTGTAGCTTGTTCTTTTCAACTAATATCCATTATATTACGAAATGGTAGGAACATATCTAGCAACTTCTTCATGTAACAGACACCATGAGGAATCACAACATTCTTCAGTGCACCTAGACAGTCTGCCAGTCATCCAATATACACCTAGAGTTTCCCTTCCTGCAGTGTCGTTTTCAGAAAGACCGTAGTGAATGAATCAAGTAAGACATAATACCAGTCTGCCTACTAGGAAACCTAACTAAAAGACTAGAGATTCTTCAAAAGATTAATACTAAATCAACAGCCCAAAAACTGTTGCAGAGTTCAAAGTAAAAAGCAATCTATGGGTGTTGATTTTCCTTTTAATTTGTGCAAGCAGTACATTTTTAAGCAAGTGACACGGTTAAACAATAAATGTAAATAAAGTGTTCTGTTATGTGTTTTGCATCTACACTATGCATAAAGACTCACGAAATTACAATCTCACCTTACAAGTGGCTTCCAAGTTATCTTCCACTACAACAGCAGACAGAGTTTTCTTGGCAGGACAAAAATCATTCTCATCAAGCTCACCAGCTGACCTTTTTTGAGTTGTCTGCAAATTTGGTACAGGCTCTACTGATGCACTCTCTGGTTGTTTGGTTTCCATACTGTCCATACTGCTGTTCAAAGGTGCAGCCACTTCATCAGCTGCAGTTGTTAAGGATCCAATGCTGTTTATATATAAAGTCATTACAGTGACTGTGCAAGAAGCCAAAATTTACTTTGTGTAACATTTCTGTATAAAAATTACACATGGATCTATGGTGATACTCTTTCTTGCTTAATGTCAATATTAACTTCAAATGTAGCATTTTATATTGAGAAACACTTTGCTGTGCTATCTCCAGTTAGGGAGTTTTTGTAGTCATAATTGCATCTAGTTACTTTAGAAGCTGTTCTACTTGAACTCCACTTGATATTTTCATGTAAGTAACATGATAACTGATTAGTGGCCCTAGAAGATCCTA
Source organism: Todiramphus chloris collaris (assembly GCA_025345505.1). Lineage (NCBI taxonomy): Eukaryota > Metazoa > Chordata > Aves > Coraciiformes > Alcedinidae > Todiramphus > Todiramphus chloris. Next base: position 3,668,080 of record JANVCC010010406.1, read on the forward strand.
AAATACAGTATTATTTATATGCACAGTTGAATCTTTGTCCCCACAGCTCCACGCTCTTCCACCCCCTGCCCCCCACAACATGATCTAAAAAGACAAGACATCTGGGGAAGCAGCAGAGACTAGGAAAATGGGGTAAAGCAGTAAGGGAACAGAGGATGCACCCTAACTCTGCCTGCTAGCAATTCTGTCTATCATTAGTAGTCCCCCAGGAGTTAGAATTCTTACATTGTTTATCCAAAATTCAGTCAAAGACCTATCCTTTCAATAACTATGGGAATGACATTAACATCTGACATCACAGGGCAAGGTCCTCCACAATGATGTGGAATTGCATCACATCTCTAGATATGATCTGAGGACTTACATTAATATAGTAATAGTTATTTACACAACTTTGCAACACTTCCTATTCTTCAGAATGTCTTTTCCTTTGATGTTGGGTTTGGTTTTTTTTTCCTCCCAACCTGAGCAGATTTAGTTCAACTGTAATGCTGAAAATAACAATTTTGTTACATTGCATTGAGGAGTATTCCTTGCAAAAGAAACTCAAACCTTTTGTACTGCAAACCAGCTATTATTCCGTTGAGTAATTAATTTTGTTTGCTTTTTCAGCTCTTCTGCCTTTTGAACATGGCACAAACACAAGACAATGATGTGAATTTATGCTCGCTGTTTATCATGTTCTCCAGAAGAACATCTACACTAAAAATCTGGAATAGCAACCAATAAACAGCTACTTTACAGAACTGCTAAAGTACTGTAAAAATGCAAACATGCGTAGTTTTTTAATTTCAAATACTTTTTGTTCTAAATATACATGGCAGAATAGACAGGCTCGATAAATGACCTACTAAAAAGGAAGACTTGCTCTGAAGCATAAATCAGAATTAAGTTTGACATCAAAGTCTGAGCTTTTTGCAACACTAACTTTAAACCACTGGCAAGATCTTTCTTAAATCTGATTAAAGCCATTTGCACTTTCATAATTTGGCCAGCTGGCCAAAATTACTTCCTCTTATGAGAGGTGCTACTCTGTAACTCACATTCAGGGAACTATAAAGGTTCACAAGAGGTGTTTCACTTTGCTCAAAAATAATGTATTTACCTCTTCACTTCAGTCATGCTTGTTTCAGTTGGATTTATTGGGCTGATAAGTATTGGGGCTGGTAGTAACGGTTCTGCAGTTTGTTCCAGTAAAGCAGACGCATCAAACTCTTGTGAGTCAGCTGGGATTTCCACCAGTGTTAAAATGAATGTCTGTTCCTCCTCTGGACATCTGTGATCATCATTCACTATGGTATTTTTTTCAGGCAAATAAAATAAATAAATAAGAATAAGGTAAAAAAAAAAATCTATTACTCAAGTTTGAAATTACACTGTTCTTTTCATACCCTCCCTACCTTAAGTAATTAAATTCTAGGCACTCATTTCTCCATGAAAAAAAGGCAATGGGGATATTCTTGAGACAATATTTCTTCTTAGATGAGATACGCATCGTCACCCCCTGGAGCCTATTCATTGCAGTGGAGTCCTGATTACCATTCAGAATGAAGAATATTAAAAATGCCTAGTAGGGATGGAGCTTTTAAAATGGATGTTCTAGCATTAAAGGACAATCTGCAGTTTAATTAAACTTGTTTAATGATGGTCAAATAGCTCTCTGTCTTTAATTGCAACTGTCACGTATTAAATTACTGTAAACACAAGGATTTTTACCCTCACTGTGGACTTGCAGAAGAGGACCTGAGATGTATAGACTTGAATTTAATAAATGAAAAATATAAATAATTTAGTCAACTGATGGACAGTAACAGATAAATGCAAACTGACATCTGTTCGAATGAATTTAGGGAGAGAACATTTGTAAAGTTTTCAGGAGATTGAAAACAATAGTGCTGCTCCATTACTTAAAACAGCTCTCATTCTTTAAGATGTAAAACTGCTGTTATTCCAACCTGAACTCAGTTTGGTTCTTGATCTAATTAAAGATTATTTAAGATGCTCTGTTATTGCAAGGATCTTGGGATGCAGCATAACAACAGATGTTTGAGAAGAAGAATTAGACCTATCTTCTGCACATGCTCAGGAGTTACAACTTTAGATTGCAGTTTCCATGGAAAGTAAGTATTCTGGGCTTCTGACAGTGATTTTCCTGTACCTTAAACAAGTATTGTTTTCAAGCCAGCTCCATTTCAATTTGTTTTAGGGAAAAACAGCTATTATCTTCATACCTTTCATCACATCTAATCAGGTAGGAGTTAATCTGCTGAGTCATTACAGCTGAGGGAAGGAGGAAGTTTGGTTGTCTGTTTCCTTTTTCTCCCTCCTCTTCTTTCTCTCCTGTGCCGCACTTGCGCAGTCCAGCCCTCCTACTCACACAATTCTGACACTAGCATTCACTTGATGACTTCATGAGTGACTACAGCTCACTAAGCCAGTGAAAAACTACATTTTTTTTTCCCTCTGTCACATTCAACTTTTGATGGGTGAGTCAGAGGCTAATGAAGGGCTCTATCAACTGCTAAACCTAGCATGAGGAAAGTAGCAGGAGCTCAGAGTAAGAAGTTTCCTTTCCACTGATACATAAACTTAATGAAGTACCATTCAAAAAGTTCCCCAGTCTAGGTTGTGTTATGAAATGCAATAAAAGACTAGGGAGGAGAACAGCACTTTGCTGTGGGTCATCACTTCTGTTAATGAACAAAATGTTGTTAATGAAATAGATTGATTAATCATGCATTAAAAACATTTTAAACTTTTTTTCATCCATCTTTTTGTAACTGCAAGATACAGAAATGTGGGCTTTTTGCTAACTCAGAATATTGGCACATCATACCTGAAGTCTCTTCTGTGCTGCTTATGCATTGCTGTTGAGGATCCTGAGCACAAGCTTCATTCTAGAAATAACACATTTGAAATAAAACAATTGAATAAATTTGAGAAGTAACTGTAGAAAACAAGACAGAAAAAAAGCCTGACAAATGCTGAAAAGCCAAAAAAATCTAATGACATCATCATAACTGCATGTCAGCTTTTACTTCTAGCTGTTCTAGGTTGAAGCTTTTTAGCCCAGCAAGGACAAGAAACACTTGGGCAATATAAAATTTATATGCAGCTCGTTGTCTGTATTGATGGTTTGTCAAAATAAATTTATACTTCCTACAGCACAAGCCTGTCAGAGATGACTCACACAATAAATTGTTCAGTGGCACTAAGAACACAAGTTTCCCAACCATTACAAAAGCACCAAGTGCAAAAGAAAAACACCAAGCTCTGCAACACATCTATCCCTTCCTTTTTATGGCATGTACCTTTTCTAAAACCAGGAGTACTCCGCAACACGTTACCTCTTCTCACACTCTCTGCCAGGTCTGTAAGACCAAATGATACTCGTACCTTATTCTGACGTCTGATCAGACTTGACACATCAACAGGTTGCACTGAAGAAACAAGTTAGTACCCATCAGCTGTCCCAGGGTAACAGCATGTACACTGATCTGAGGCTACTTTAGAAAACCTAAGGGAACTGAAAATGAACCTTTCTCTCATGAAGAATAAAGATGCTTCTCTTTTGTATTAAAGCAGGGTTACACAAACCACTGCAAAGAAAGAGATGCGAAAGACATATTATCAATATGTCCATGAAAATATATATGTAAAAGTTTTGATTGGGTTCTGAAATAAATAGTAAAGGGCAGAACAAAGGGAGCAGTTTGTTTCAAACAAAGCAGATGAAGTTGACAATGAAAATGCTGTATTCAGCTTGACATTTTAACTTTTTATTTAAACAAATATAACAGTAAAAGGTTCAGACTGAAGAAATACATCACTCCTAGGCATCTTCCTGCATCAAAACTCTTTAAAAAATTGGTTAAAATTATATATGTGTATATATGTATACACACATATATACACACACATATCCCACTTCCTGCTGAAATGCTATAAACTGAGGCTTGCAAAGATTAAGTTTTGTCTGAAAGATTAAACGTGGTTGTAACTTTGCAAAACAAAGCTTCACTCACCAGCTGAAGCACTGGGTCTTTAAAATGGGCGAGAACATTTGCACTGAAAACCTCTTCCTTTACAGAATCAGAAACTTGGTGCGTCTAGACTGAAATTCAATTAAGTTCTTTACCTGAGTAAAATTTACTGTGCATATATTCTGCTCAGGAGGACACGGATTTTGCTCAGGAATTCCATCCACAGAACTTTGATTTGGACAATTCTCTAGTCCAAGGTGAGATTCCTCAGGTTGTAATGATGCAGTTACAGGTCTTAAATCTCCTGAATTTCCACAAGCATCTCTCATCTCTGTTCTGTAAGGTATATATCTAGTTAATTTCAAACCAACTGGTGATATCCTGTGCATGCGCAAAATTCTGTGTTATTATTTAACAGAAAGCTTATGTAGTTATAGAGAAACAGGTCACCTGTTTACAGTCTACATCATTCTAATAAGCAGAATGCATAATCTTTGAAGAATTCTACATAAAGTATTTCAGGGGAAAGCCCCCCTAAGGCCACTAACTGAAACTTCAGTAGTAGAAGCATGAGCAAACAGTAAGGCTTACAAGCTCATTAACATTTCCAAACGATAAAGTCCTTAACCTTTCCTTTCAGATGCAGTTTCAGGGGACACAATTATCAGCAAAGTGATTACAAGATTCTGAAACAGCAATCAGAAGTTATATGTTTTACCTCCAAAAGCTGTACGACAACATGCAATAGGAAGATCTTAAAAATAAAAGTCTGGACTGTACACTTACATGACTAAACACGCACAATATCTGTAAGCACAATCTTTTCATCACTGGCACATACTCCCCATGCACTTCAGCTGTGTATTTTAAAAGACTATGGGAATAGAGTTGATATCAACTGATGATTCTTCCTACCTCTCAGTTTCAACTGCTTGTTTTGTAAGATCCGTACTTCTAGTTTCAAAATCATGAAGAACTGAAGAATCACCTGTAGCTGGTCTGACTGGGTCTAGTTCCACCTCCTGCATTTCTGTAGTACTTCTCAGGGTTGTGGACTCTAAGACATACAAGAATAAAAATTAAAATAACATTTTGTGTGTGCATATGTGCATATATATGCATATTATTTTTATATACAAGCTTTAATATATTGAAGTGTATATACATGTAGATATGTATATATATACACACACTATAAAATTAGCAACAATTTTTGCTGTATACATAGACATGAATATTTATGTCTTATTTATGCAAGACATATGCACATATCTTATCTTGCCTTTGTTATGTTGTGCATTTTGCCAGTGACATGAAGGTAAGAGTTTGAAGAACACCTTTTTTTGTGACTACTTTAAGAATACCAAAACAACTATCTGTATGTCACCTCCTGGTTTTAATGGGAGGGAAAGGCAGTGATAATTGAAAAAAGTACACTGTATTGTACTGTATTTCTGTAATCAGCAGTACAGCAATTTAAAGGCTTTCCAGGTAATTCAAGGCCTGCACAGAGAAACTCTTCAGATTTATTTTCATGCTGAAAGGTATACTTTTGTGTAAAACTACACCACAAATGGATGCCCTACGTTAGACAGCTTAGTTTCATTTCATAAAGAGCTGTGAATCCATCAGAAGGAACCATTTTCAGAACCATAGGGCAAGAAACAGGCTTACCACTTTGAACTTGCTCTAGTTGTTGCACAGGTACTTTTGTATTAAGTGAATTTGGAATTATGTTGTCATTGGATCTCAAAACTCCAAAGGCTGTCTCAGGCTTCAGGGGTCTGCCTCTTGTCAGTCTCACACTATTCACTGTAGGCAAAGAGCTATCACTGCAAGTAAAGAGAAAAATGTCATCAATACAGTTCTTGAGTTTTGACAGTTAGTGCAGAGAAAAGAGAGATGGAGTAGACAAGACAAGTTAAGAGATGAAATACAGGCTGCAGCTGGTGGAGGAGACAAAAGACTGTCTGGCAGAACAAAAACTAAAAATCATCTGGGAACTGTAACAGTAAGGTATACTGCAAACTCGGACGTTTCCTACCTACAGAAAAAAGTTAACAGAGATATTCAAAAAACATGAGAAGATCAGAATTCTAACACTGATCACATGATAGTATGTTCTGGTAAATAATATGTTAAAAGACCCAGTATAGGTTGGGAATTGACTTGTTATAGAGTAGCATAGGGGAAGGGGCCCTGGGGGTCCTGGTGGACAGCAGGGTGACCATGAGCCAGCAACATGCCCTTGTGGCCAGGAAGGCCAATGGCATCCTGGGGTGTGTTAGGAGGGGTGTGGTTAGTAGGTTGAGAGAGGTTCTTCTCCCCCTCTACTCTACACTGCTGATGCTGCATCTGGAATATTATGTCCAGTTCTGGGCCCCTCAGTTCAAGAAGGACAGGGAACTGCTTGAGAGAGTCCAGCACAAAGCCACAAAGCTGATTAAGGGAGTGGAGCATCTCTCTTATGATGAAAGGCTGAGGGAGCTGGGTCTCTCTAGATTGGAGAAGAGGAGACTGAGGGAGGACCTCATTAATGCTTATAAATACATAAAGGGCGAGTGTCAGAAGGATAGAGCCAGGCTCTTCTCTGTTATGTTCAATGATAGGACAAGGGGCAATGGGTGTAAACTGGAGGATAAGAGGTTCCACAGAAACATAAGGAGAAACTTTTTCACAGTGAGAGTGACAGAACACTGGAACAGGCTGCTCAGAGGGGTTGTGGAGTCTCCTTCTCTGGAGACGTTTAAAACCTGCCTGGACACATTCCTGTGTGACCTGCTCTAGGTGGTCCTGCTCTGGCAGGGGGGTTGGACTAGATGATCTTTTGAGGTCCCTTCCAACTCTTAACGTTCTGTGATTCTGTGACTTAAAATGTCTTTGATTATAATTTTTCAGAGAAGTATAATCTGATAATTTGTTCAAGCAATCAAAAAGTTAAACAGTCTTTCAAATAATATATGATCTTTTTCTAAAAAGGTGTTCCATCAAGCTGTTTCAACATTCACAAATACTTTAACAAAACAGAAAAGCATAAAGTATTAAAAATATCAGCTGGTTCCTTAACATCCCTTTGCTCTAAATCATTGATCTACATCCACAGCAGCAGTGATACTTAAGCAATTTGCCTTGGTCTGATTAGCTATGAAGTACCTTGGGTGAATGAGCTTGGTAATTAACAGTGATCTATACCAAATAAGTTTGAATAGCCTTTCTCCCCCACCAGGGAAAAATGAAATTAAAAAATTAAGACATCCTACACTGCCCATATTATATACCAACATCTCACAAAAGTCAGAAGAAACAGACAAGAGAGGTTTTCCAGATTACATATCAAATGACATAAACTGGGAAACATGTGCTAAAGGAAGACTGCTTGCAATTGAATAAAAAGGCCAGAAAGAACCTAGCAAAAGTAAGCACTGTTAGAGGATATCTCCCCCTAAAGAAAATGAAGTAGTAATTTAACCTGGTATCTGTAGCATTTTTCTCAAAATATTCTTCAACACCCTTCTTTGTGCCAGTGCTTTGATCCTCTACATTAATATTGCTTCCATTCTCAGAAGGGACCAATTCCTTTGTAGAAATGTCTGAAGGAAGTAAATACTGACTCGAAATTCTATTTTGTTTGGAGTAGGTGTGGGTTATAAGGCTATTGGTCGTGTCCAACTCATCCTGAGCAGGTGACATGTGTGTCCATTCTGGTTAGAAAAATAAACAGAACAGAAGAGCATGATTTAAAAGACTCAGGTTTGGCATGTACATAAAGCTATTTTACAGATGTTCAACTTCAAACCTCATTTAACAAAGTCTGCTCTCTCCAAAGATGCAAGTTCAAATCCCAGGTAAAGCAAAAAGATCAGGCTTTTGATAGTAAGAACACAGAAACTAACATTCAACGAATGAAAGCAGATAAATTCTAAATAGAAGTCTATAAAAAACGAGACTAAACCCAGGTAATTTCAGGTTGTAAACAGGCATAAAAAGTTATGCTTCACATTAAAGCCTGAAAAGACCACTGATAGCTATAGTCACTTAAGCCTGATTCCTTTCTTTACTCCAACATATGTGACCAGATTAATTCAAACTTGTCCTTCCTAAAAAGGAGGTCTCAGAAAGTGTCTTTCTAGCACAGGAATGCAGGTGGCAGTATCCAGTAAGATGCCTTACTTTTTCCAGCCAAGCTGCATTTCCTAGTCTCACTATATGTTACCATTCAGCAGGACTAAAAGCATAAAAGACTCTCGACCTCCTGCTATGAAGCAGCATGTGGAAGAGTTTTGCAGCTGCTGTTCCATTCTGCTTTAGGTGGGCTCAAACTACAAGCACAGCTTTGTCCCATAAATAGATCATACCTTCAGTTCCTGTTTTTAACTGGAACATTGGATCACCCATTGCAAGTAAAGTCATGGCAGCTTCAGTGCTTCCATCATTAAATCCTGCAAAGTTGTTCACACGCATTAGAAGTCATGAGCACATTAATCAGAAATCCACTTATTCATATTCAAAAAGCATTTGATGCCATCATCAATATAGTTAAATACGTATTCTTAAAAATTGTTTCCATTCAGGGATCAAGATGCGTGTAGATGGACAGCAATTCGCATCCACTACATTCAAACTATTGTAAAAACACTGAACAGCAACGTTATCCCCTTCAGCAGTGTACTGGGTACAGGTGGCAAGGTGTTAGCAGGAGGGAAGCGCCCTGCACACAGTTTCCAGCTGAGGTTCCAACTGAGCCATTGCAGGACATGGCTGAGACTGTCAGCCAAGACAGTGGCACCTTTGGGAAACATTTAAGAAAGGTGAAAATGTACCACATCAGTGAAGAGTGAGGGGAAAGTGTCAAAAACAACCCTGCAAACACCAGGGTCTGTATGGAAGGAGGGGAGAAGGTGCTCTGTGCATGGGAGCACTGATTCCTCTGCAACCTGCGGAGTAGACCTTGGTGGAGCAGGTAGATATCCCCTGAAGCAATTACACCCTGTAGAGGACCCATGGTGGAGCAGACTTTTCCTGAAGGACACAGGAAGAACCCCACACTGGAGCAGGGGAGGTGTGAGGAAGAAGAAACAGCAGAGATGAAGTGTTATGAACTGACTGCAACTCCCATTCCCTGTCCCCCTGTGCCACTTGTGGGGAGGAGGCAGAGAAACGGGAAATGAAGGTGTAAGGCTGAGCTTAAGAAGGCAAGGAGGGGAAGGTGTTCTAGTCTTTGACCTTGTTTCTCACCATCCTATTCTATTTTGCTTGGCCATAGCTTAAATCAGTCTTCCCCAAGTTTAGTTTGGCAAGTGATCTTGTCTTTCTCAAACCAGGAGTTTTTCCATTTTATTTTCTGCCTTCATCCTATTGAGCAGAAGGGGTGGGAGAGCAGCTAGGTGGGCATCTCACAGGATCAAGGTCAGCACACCAGAAATGGAAGAGAAAGAGGTACCAGTTTAATCACAGAAATCCATAGCCTACGCTGTTGATCCACATCCCAATTTAGACTCCCGATTCCTAGTCTCTATCAGGAATATATCCCTTTGCCTATGACTAACTGCTTACATCCAAAAAAATATTTCCATCCTCCAAAGCTATTGTACCGAAATAAATTGAAAGAACGGTGTAGGCTTCCCCTCCTTCAACTAAGATAATATTCCACTCAATTTCCAGTGCTTTTTAGAAAGATGTATTGAAAATGTATTTAAATTTAAAAGTGAAAGCTATTCTGAAAATTAATAGATCTACAAGAGTTTGTAACACATCTCACATGGAAAGAATATTTGTTTCTGGAAGACTATCATCAGAGTTGATCACACAGGCTATTTTACCAGTTTAGGATATTAAAGTCAGAGACCACAGAGACAACAAACTTATGAATCTGCCCACTCTTTGTATCACTCAGTCACACACCAAGCAAGCTGCAAGTAAACACTTGCAAAGCTTTCTCTTCTCCCAGTACCACTAACATGCCCGCATTCTCCACTACCGGTATCGAACCCAACCCCCTGATGGTAATTACATCACCGTCACCACTGATGCCGTGCAGGCACCGGGGCAGTCCCAGACTGGGCCCCGCAGAAGACAGGAGCTGTGTCCAGGAGCTGGATTCTGGTGCCAAGTTCAGGAACACACAGAACGGGATCAAAAGCAGAATGGACAGAGTTCTCCTTGGGTGCTCCAAGGAAGGAAGCAAAAGAGGACCCAACCCAAGCAAAGCTGACAAAGCAGTCCAAGAGGGGAGAAGAGCCCAGAGACCCTTCGGATCCCACAGCTCTAAAACCAAATATGACATATATGGGCTTGAATCCCTCACTGGTCAGATCAGGGTCACCCGTCCTGTCCTCTCCTCCCTGCAGGTGCAGCCTTTCACTTTCAGCACCTCCCTGTGTGGTACACAAGATCCAGCAGCGGCCTTGGTCTGCACACCAATCCTTGGTAGTAACTCCAAACATGGGGTGTTATCACTGCTAGAAGCAGACACTCTGTGAAAACAGGCTGCTAACTTCAGACAGTGCAGTTAATTAGAAAAACTGAGCTGAAAAGTAAAATTACTGAACAGAATTAGTTCTGTTCTCATGCAAACCAGGACACCACAGCACGGGAAAGTGATAGATGGGATTCAGAAAAGGCACATTCTGACCCTGGGAAACAGAACTTTGCAATGTTTTGTTCCCCTACGTGACAGAAAACAGTAAGAAAAAAAATGGTTGAAATCTGCTCCAAAATATAAAAGCATCCAGTATGTCACAAGAAGGTTTTTTTGTAACATATATAAACCCCAAACTTCCAGCAAGAGTAACTACATATTGGTAGCAAGATAATGGGAAAAATATGAACAAGACTGTTTCTTAACTACCTTTGTCCACCTCTTGATTTTCACGTACAGTTGTTTCCTTAAATAAAAAGAAAAACAGTATCAATGTTATATAAAAAAAAGAGTCCACAATTTTACTTTGATGTTTACTAGTAAATACTCTGCCCAAAGGTTACCCTGGCTTTGAAAGGGTATTTTAAAGGTTAACAATATTTACTGACATAGTTTTCCCATAGCTGTGTCCCTCATATCTGCATGGGACCCGTAAGAGTATATTAAATTATACGATGACAAGTAGACATGGCAACCTGACACTGTCCACATAGCTTTGTATGTGCTAGGAAACAAAGACAAACAAACAAAAAAGCCCAAACAAATAAAAAGACATTCTTACAGCTGTTGATATGCTCCCTTCTTCCTCCCTCTGTACCACCAGCTGAACAGATGCATGAGAGAGATTTTCAGCATCAGCAGCCACCTGCACATCTGGTATATTCATAGATATTTCCATCTGAAAATAATTTTCAAGGTATTTCACTTCATCAGCCCCAAAAGAAAAATCCTTCAAATGCAATTCTTTATAAATTACATATTCTTACAAGATCTTGAACATTTAATCAGATCCTTCCCCAAATTAGGTTCTTGTACTATGTACCTTGCAATTTAAGAAAGCAGCAGTTTTATGAGCTGGAGACAGAACTGATAGTGCCGCTTGTAACTAACTGGAATTATCAGACAACCTAATACCTTGTTCCTAGTTGCTTATTACTCCATCAAACTAAGTTATATGGATGAGGTCTTTCACAGAGAATGTTTACCTCAAATGGGTTTTGCCAGTTTTCACACTTTTTCAGCTTCTTAAGTCTTCAGGAAGGAGAAACATTTCACTGTTTTTCCAAAGTAAGACTAGGGAACACACCCACCCACAAACAGACACCCACCCACAATTTTACCAATAATTTTTTTTCTCCTTTAACATTGTCTTCTCACTAAGATCTTCAGACACTTGACATTTTCAGAAACAAGGACTTGAAATTTGGCAGAAAGGTTACAGTATCCAGTCAAGTTCTTACAAAAAATACTGCTCAATTTGGGTAGCTTTCAAAGGCTTGCTGCACTTTTACAGACCCACTGACCTATTTAAATTTGACAACAGCTGAGTTCTAGGTATCTAACCCTACACTTCACTAGTACTTATGGCTCCTGGATGTTAAACCAGGAAAACTGATCGCCATCCCTACATGCAATATATTCCACAACTTTGGAATGAAGGGATTCAGCAAAACTTTCCGTGCAACACCTTTGGTGCCATTATATTTCTAGTTTCCCTTTGTATTTTGACTGAGCTTTAAATTCTGTTGCTGTTTCATCAAGAGAAAGAAACGTAATTAATTCAGGAGACAAAAAAAGCAGGATTTCAATGGGAGAAGAGAGGAAGATGACTCATAGTATTGGAGTGAATGGAAAGAAGTAGTGATGAAGACCTGAGGCATGAACAGAACAGGCAGGTAAACAGATTTGGAATGAAGCAAAAAGAGAGAAAAGAAGAACGGAGAGAAGAGAGAAAAGAAGAACGGAGA
>JANVCC010010406.1:3680457-3762990 GCA_025345505.1 Todiramphus chloris collaris
GAACGGAGAGAAGAGAGAAAAGAAGAACGGAGAGAAGAGAGAAAAGAGAACCGTGAAGACACATCACTAAGATAAAACAGGCTAGATAGAACAAAAAATCAGTTATGTTGAATGGTAAGGGGAGGAAAAAAAAAAAAAAAGATGTCTAAACCTTTGTGCACAATGCCTTTCAAAGCCTTGAACAGAGTCCACTGTTCCCAAATCTCAGCAGTTCCCTGATGACAAAAAAAGTATGCCATTTCCTTTCTAGTGACTGGTTTTAATAGATATGATACCAAGTCTTGCTACAGTCTTTACAATCTTCAGTTTTATTCTAGTCTAAAAGTACAATTAAAACATAGGACTGCACTCTAGGCTTAAAGTTTCCAACTCTACAAATGGTCCATGGAAGAGTCAGAACATATCTTTTGAAAAAACTGACAAAGATGCAGATGGTCTCACACTGACAGCAGCAGGGACAGAGGGCTATGAATCTGCCCATGCCAGACAGAGCAGGAACATCCCTGAATGGACTGCAGCCTGTGGAGGAACCCTGCTGGAGCACAGCCAGGGAATGGAGTCCATTGCAGTGTCAAACTTCACAGCCTGAACCAAAGGGACAAGGGCTGGAGACTGTAATAGATAAGTTTACATGGCTTTTTAAACCATTGAGTTGTATGCTATAGTAAGTACTGTAACAAGAACATCATGGGAAGACAGGCGTCATAGGAAACCAGGCAAGTGCAGTAGTGACCAACCTGAGCTGGACTGACAGGAAGGTAAGTTGTGGTTAATAAGTACTGGATAGTGTAGGACCTGAGCATGACACTAATGGTAAGAAATAGAATGAAGATTGCACTGGGCCATAGCTGGGCTGAAGTTCATTTTCTTGATAGCAGCCCACATGATTCTGTGTTTTGGGTCTGTGACTACAGCAGAACTGGTAACATACCACTGCTTTTTCTATTGCTGAACAGTGCTTGCACAATCTCAGAGCTTTTTTTTTTCCTACTTTTTGCTGCAGTGAGGGGGAGGACACGCTGAGGATGCGCAAGAGGTCAGGAGAGCACTCAGCTGGGACAGCTGACCCAAGGTGAAGAAAGGTATATTCCATATCATATGATTCGCTCATCAATAAAAGCGCAGGGAAAGAAGAAGGAAAAGGAGGGTGTCTATGGTTATGTCGTTTGTCTTTCAGGCAGGCTGAGGGCCTGTCTTCCAGGAAGTGGCCTGCCAAGGGAAAGAAGTGAAAAAATTCCTTGCTTTGCTTTCACATGCAGCTTTTGCTTGACCTACTGAACTGTCTTTATATCAATCCATAAGCTGTCTTACCTTCCTTCTATATTCTCCTTGACCCATGGGAGAGGGGAGTGAACAAGCAGCTGTGTGTGTACCCGGCTGTTGATCAGGGTCAGCCCACCACACAGTTCGAGTTTTTTGGTGAGGGAGACACCACATACAGAGACATCTCCACCATCCCCTAATGTTCAGATGTAAAATTAAAATACTTCACAACGTGTTCCATTCTGGCCTTCAAAACACCAAGTAAGCATGGTAAGTTTATGCTTACGCTCAGTTCCAATAAACAAACTAGTGAGCACTCTACAAACCTATATACAGTTTGTAAACATAATCGGACCTTAGACTCACATAGTATTCTCTTCAAAATCAAGTACTTGTGTGAAGTAACATCCCTACTACTCTCAATGCAATTCTTAACGAATTAACTACATTGGGATAAAACCCAAGTACCTGGAGATATAATTAGAATAAAAGTTGTTTAAACAGAACAAAAGTACATATGCAGAACATGGCTACATGATACCTCCTCCATGGTTTCCTCTATCTGAACAGGAACAGGTTTTGGAGATCGAAGACCTAGTGGAACAAACACTGGAGCTTTGTTTACTTCTTCTGGTGAAAAGCATTCATCTTCATCATCAGCCTCAAAGTCATCTTCCTCCTCCTCCTCCTCCTCCTCTTGAGAAGCCCGGAGGGTCACCAAGGTTGTCTTTGAACTTCTGTGCTCCTTCCCAAATTTCTTTCTGTGTGTAGTTTTCAAACTTTTGCCTCTAGTAACACGCAGTCTAACTTCTTGCCTTTGATTCCCCCTCCCACTGCATTCAGTCTCACATTCAGAGTCAGAAGCAGCAGCATTTCTTAGCTCCGAGACATGTTTTGGCAGTGCTATCCATTTTGATGATCTTCTGGACTGTCTGCTAAAGTACAGAACAAAAGCATGTTTAAAAAAAAATTAAATATCAATGAAATCCAAGACATTACAAAAAAAGGGGTACCACAAATGAAAATAAACTCAATTAATAAAAATGGATCTTTGTGACCCACAATAGAATCTATTTACTTCCTAACGCACAGTGACAAAAATGTATCTACATATCATTTATTCAGAAATCCTAATTTCTTCATGTATGCACACAGTACTGATTGTAAATGAGTATTAAGCAGTTCCAGAGTGTTGGAAAGCTTCATAATTAAATTTGCAAGATACAGAATTCTTTGATTAGAAGAGGAATAATTAATCTTCATTTTGAGGGATGGGAAAGTCACATGCTCTGGGAACCCCCCATGTCTGCCTGGCACTCAGCCACAGAACATACCCTTGATGCTGCTGTATTCCTTGCTGATGAGAATCATCATCTTCTTGACTCTTGCTCTCTGACAATATCTCTGGAGATAGGCATCTACTGTCCTGCCTGAGTCTTTTACAAGATATTTCTTCAGACTCTGTAAAATCGCATTTTCTTGTAGCCTCTGAGATGGATGCGGCTTCCACTCTGTTACTAGATTTCTGCTGAAGAAAGGAGACAATTACTACTGCATTAAGTGCCAAACATTTGTAGCTGGTTTTGATGAAAAAAGATTTGAAGAACTAAGTCTGATGTTCTTAAAAACATGCCAATCTGTCATCTCTAATAGTTTAGGACATTTTTCTCCATTTTCTTTAATTTCAAGCTCTCTAGCAGAAGTGTCATTATACGGTATTACCTATGATGTCCGAGTTCCCAGAATTGCTGCTAGTTAATAGAACAAGGTCACACTCAACTTATCAAGAGCAGAAACACTTCAGGAGCTAGAAAGTAAAGCATTTTCTAAATCCACCCATTAATTTATTGCACAATTTGATGGAATGATTTTTTTTTTTTTGCTGTGGGAGCAAACCAGGAAGAAAAAACCATGATGGTGTACAGAACAGCATTTAAATATTATTCAAAACACACACACACAGCTATATCCCAGAACATAAGAAAACATCAGCAAGCACAGTTCCATCAACTGTGTGTACTTGGCTAAAACAATACGTTAATTGAAAGATTTTAGTGATCTTGATTCAGGTGTTGCACCTTCAGAGAACAAACCAGTCTAGGCGAGGTTAGGCCTGATGGGTGAATTTAAGCAGAATGTCTGAACTTTGTTCATATACATTCAACTTATAAGTATACTAGTATGGATTTTAGGTAGTATCTGATGTTAGACAGCTGCCTTAATTTCCGTCGTTCAATGAATAACACACATTAAAATAATTGTTAATAGTGTTATTTTGTATTATGATAATGCAGACCACATCTGACCGTATAAATTGTAAAACTTAAGACAACAGTGTATGTCAGGCATTTACACAGTTTTTAGATTCTGAGTCCATTTATTCAGCATCATTTCCAAGAGTGAATTTAAAAAAATTAATTTAAAAAATGGAAGAATCACATCACCTTTCCCAGACATATGCTGGATTTCTGTGCCATCTATAGTTCTAAGAACTTAAACACAAGAGTTGAGTAATAAATTGTCTCAAAACACATGACCAGCACTTACCATTGATACATTTGTTTTTTCTAACATGCAGTACTTTTCTGCATATCTGTTCTCAGTGTTGTCCTTTTCTCTGTTTTCATCTTCTTCGGGATAATCTCTTTTTCTAGTAACTCTCATTAGGTTTGGCCTTGGGTTGTAGTGAGGTTCCCTTACTTGATGCAGAAGTTTTGTATCACTCTGTTTACTTCCACCTCCAGAACTTAATTTATCAGTAGACCTATAGAAATATTTTTCAACTTTTATTTCTCAGGAACTGCCAAACATACCCTATAAGCTTGGCTTACTATCAAATATTTAGTACTTCCAGATAGAAATGAACTTAAATGTTCTGCATTTTTTTTTTTTTTTCAGTTGGCAAAAGAAAAAGAAAACAAAAAACTCAAACACAGAAAAGAAAAAAGAACAAAACCAAACCAACAAAGAAAAACAACACCAAAAAAAAAAAAAAAAAAAAAAAAAAATCAAATAAAACAAACAAAACAAAACCAAAATCATAAAGGGACAAAAAACCAGTGCCAAATGGAAATAATCTGTTTTTTTGCAGTAGTGGACCTTTCTGATTACTTCTGGAAAAATCTTTTGAAAGGAAAACAACATTAAGAAGTCAGGTAGAGCATAATGTTTCAGCTATACCACAACAGGTCCCCTCAAATTAAGCAACCATAGGGACGTTATATTCATTAATTCCAGTGCTCAAGGTACCACTGCTTCTAAACAGGATGAAATTCTTACATCTATTCAAGCACATTCAGATCAGTAAGACAGAAATCTTGGACTTCTAAACTCATGCCTCAGGAAAGGCAAAATGGAGGATCCAGGGAACTACAGGCCAGTCAGCCTCACCTCAGTCTCTGGGAAAGAGATGGAACAACCAATCCTGGGAACCATTTCCAGACACGTGGAAAACAAGAAGGTGACTTGAAGTGGTCAGCATGGATTCACAATGGGGAAGTCATGCTTAACCAACCTGGTAACTTGTTACAGTGAAATGACTGCCTCAACAGGTGAGGGTAGAGCAATAAGTCATGTCTTCCTTGACTTCAGTAAGGCTTCTAACACTCTCCTGAGTCCTTCTCTTGAGTCACAACAACCCCATGTAACACTACAGGCCCGGGGAAGAGTGGCTGGAGAGCTACACAGTGGAAAAGGACTTAGGGGTGTTGGTCAACAGCCAGCTGAACATGAGACAGCAGTGTGTCCAAGTGTCCAAGAAGGCCAACGGCATCCTGGCCTGTATCAGAAATGGTGTGGCCAGCAGCATTAGGGAAATGATTGTCCCACTGCACTCTGCACTGGTGAGGCTGCACCTTGAATACTGGGTTGAGTTTTGAGCCCCCCACTCCAAGAAGAACACTGAGGAAGAGTGCCCAAAGAAGAGCAATGAGGTTGGTGAAGGGTCTAGAGCACAAGTCTTGTGAGGAGTGGCTAAGGGACCTGGCGTTGTTTAGCCTGGAGTAAAGGAGGCTCAGGGGCGAACTTCTCATCCTCCAGAACTCTCTGAAAGTAGGTTTTAGTGAGCTGGGGGTCAGTCTGTTCTCCTAAGTAACAAGCAATAGGCTAAGAGGAAACAGCCTCAAGTTGCACCAGGGGAAGTTTAGATAGCTTACAACATAACTCAGAACTGTTAACATGTAAATGGTACTATTTGCCTCATATTGAACATGCATAAAAAGCCTCCCCTTCACCAAAGAACCAGGATAATGCACATCATTGCATGAATTTCTCATGCTGCAAAGAAAAAGTGAAGAGACTCACAATACATCTTAGTCAGCAAGCTCATTTTATGTTCCTCTACCCACCACTTCTCAATTTTAAGTGCAAATGGCACTACTCAGTCTTCCTTTCCACAGTCCACATTCATAGTGCACTGTACCTTAAAAACGTATTATTGAGCAATGCAGACAGCTAAGCTCTGATTACTTGCTTGTACTCTCACCTGCCAAATACTTTCTAAAGAAAACACCCTTGAGAAAGCCTCAAGAAAATTCTTATATAACCTAAGGGTGCCACCTAGTGACCTTAACAGCGTATAGCATGTAAAACTTGTACAGCTCAGCCTACACTTCAAAAAGCAAGTGTATGAAAACAGATGGAAAAATACACAAAATTTTCAAGGAACTCTTGCAGTTTTTCATCAGAGAGCTTTACCTCTTCATAGTATCCTGAATAATTCCTACAGAATCTGTAGACAGACGTTCTTCTTGTTCTTCCTTGCCATGGCAGTCAGGTGATTTTTCAGAGGAACTGAGTGCTTCTGATCTCACACTTTTTGGATTTATGTCCAGATTGTCATTCTTGGCCAAATTCCCCAAACTCAACAACAATACTTCCATGTCATCCTTACATTTGAGGGAAAAAAGCACCCAACAATATTAGCACGAAATACATCACCTGTAAAATAAATCACTGCAAGCTATGATCAAGTGATTAATCTGAGACAAAGCTTTGCTTAAAAACCTTCAAGTAATTTATGGTACCCATCACGGTTCCTGTTCCTTTACAGAAGGTATTTATCTAATAAAAATAGATACTCTAACCCATACAGTCTCTCATGTACAACCACCAGTTTGTTCAGAAGAAACCCAGCAACAAAGAATAGCATGCAGGTAAATTATTCATGTATCATGAACATGATTGAAATTTCAACTCTTTAGATTTCTTAAGACATCTTTATATTATCAATGTGTAATTGACAGAATTTTAGAAGACCTTATATTAGGGTGCAAATATTAAACAAGAATTCTTACTAGTCCAGAACTAATTTTATGCATTTAAGACAGCTTATTTAGATTCTTGAAAACAACCTGGGGTGGGATCAATCATCAGAAAGTATAGTCAGAAGTATCTGAACAGAATTCTCACTTTTGAGGAAAGAGGTTCCTCAGATTCTTCTGACACGGGCAGATTCTCTCTTTTATTTGCTTCTTTTTGAACTGGAGCAGCAAGTTTTTGTGCCACTGGAGATTCTTTTTCACTATATGCTCTTTCTAGATTTGGTCCAGTTCTTGGATATACATTCTTCATGGGTTGTCCTGGTTTCAGAGCATCCAGCTTGCCTTCTTGGGCAGTGGATTTTTCAGCACTAGTGAATTTAAAGCAAACAAAACAAAACAAAAAAATGATGTCACTTGACTTTGGTTGTGAGGGAAAAAAGCAATTCTGCATTCATTAAGTTTTGAATCAAAGCACAAAAGGGCTAGAGACCAATATACTGTGTTATTTAAAATCAAGAAAATTATCTTTTCAAACATGTATTTCTCATTTTGAGCATTTATGGTTAATACATAAGAAGGAAAATCATTAATTTGTACAGGTATTTTTAACATCAAGAAAAAAGCTGTGTTCCTAACCATACCAACATAAAAGTATCTGCAGAGTAATACATGGTTAAGATCATCTTTTAACAAGAAAAGCAGTAAAACAGAATAGCACACTGGGATCAGTGAAAGACAGAGCTCTGACATTTTGCAAAATATTTACGTGTATGATTTCTCTAAATGAAAATATAAACCAAATAAAAGAAAAGCTTGGTAAAAAAGAGCTATAAGCTTATACAGATCAGGTATATACCAGATAACTAATGACAAGTAGCTCATCAACTAAAAATGTGCTCTGAAAACATGGGAAGTTGCCTGTAGACATTGAAAACTAAACATTGGGGAAAAACATGTAACAATGAAACAAAGAATTGACACTTGCAAAGGTGTCCCATTACACACCAGATGAAAGCTTTTCAGGTGCAATTTTTCTAAACTCTAACCTCACCTGCTTTGGTCACACAACAGGTTTTCAGAAATACTGGGCACCCAAGGCGCCTGTTGCTGCTCCTCCTCCTCCTCCTCTTTGCTCAATACATCTGCCTGACACAATACAGCTCCATTTTCACCCTTTAATTTGCAATTAAAAAAAAAAAAGCATGAAGAAAAAGAATCAAGCAAATTTTTAAAACAGCTGTGTTTCTTATATATAAAAAAAATTATAAACTACGGATGCCTGTGCTGGTTTTTCTAATCTGAACCAAGAAAAGACTCATGTCATATTTATTGAGAATAATCTGCCTGAGCACATAATTCAAGTTACAAGCAAGGAAGAATAGAAGTCATGTTAGTCCTGGGCTACCTAGAGTTGGGGTCTTAACTGCTATTTGCACCTAAGCATTATGGGTGACACTTTTCTATATAGCGTTCAATCAAATCTGCGTTACTTGGAGCACAAAGGAAACAAAATACTTTGTCAAATGGAAAAATCTTTGAAAACTGGACACTGCAGAGCACAGCACAGATACACCCAAGCTACTGTAACATAACCTCAGATTCAGAAGGGCTTACTAGTTTAAATTCTGCTTTTGCCATGCTGGTTCCACAAATAGGACATGCAAACGCAACTCTCAGCACTTCATGTCTGTGACATGTTAGTATAGTATTATTTAAACACTGCTGTGGTACTACAGATTGGCACAGATGTAGAGCAGATGTATGTGCATGGTTCAGCCAAAGCTGAACTGCAAGCAACTATCTTAGCTAGGGGTGAGCTGATGGTGTGGCACTTAGAGGGAGGCTAAAGGTGTCGCACACTCACGCTCCTCTCTGCGTACACAGCAGACAGTTACTCCAAGCTAGCTCTACATAGGTTCAAAACCAAAATTGGCTATAATTATTAAAAAAACCCAACAAAACGAGTCACTCTTAAAAAGCTTTGACACTTTTAAGATCATTGGCAAGTCTATGAAGACATGCCTACACGATTTATGAGCAACCCACAAAATGGTTACAGAGAACTCGTCATACTATAATGGCTTTTGAGGATTTCAATACCTTTGACAGTGCATAGTAAAGTATGTGTGAGGATACACAGTGTAAGTGAATGACTCAATTTACCTGTTTAGAGGAATGTCAGGCACTGTAGTAAAGTTACTGAGACCACATCAAATTAGTAAGATTTTAATTTTTTTTTTTCTAAACAGAAAAAGAACTATCCTCTGCCTTCTACTGATACTCTATACTGCACTCCTCAACACAGACGTAATTCACCCAAAACAGAAAGTGAGAAAAAAGTGCTATTTTTTACATATGGCAATATAAAAACATTTTATTCTAGAATTTAGCTTGAATCTTCATAATCCTTTTTTCTATCCTACTATTCAATCAAGATCAGATCATTTTCCAGAAGGCACTAATAGTGTAAGTTGTAGACCTCACTGATTTCATATCTGCAATACCTCAACATACCACTGATTGTGGGGTTTTTTTTCATCTAGTATGGTGTCTCAGCTTCAGGGAATGCAACTTACTTGTTCTAACTTAGCTTCATAAAACAGAATATGCAACTTGGAACCACACTCTTGAAGGCAAAGTGCTTATTGCTATTGAAACTTACAATGACAGTACTGGCAGACTCATCTCTTTGCAATACCAACTGCTCTGCTTCAGGCTTTTTCTCCCTCTCATTTTCTGATGGTTGCAATTCCTTCCTTCCAACAGCTCTTACCAAGTTTGGCTTGTACCTCTGGAATCTGCTCCTCACTAACTGAATGGATTGAAGAGGTGTGTGTTTACTTTCCTCTTCAGTGGCATTTTTGCTATCAATACAAAGTCAGACAGAAAAAAAATTACAAAATTCAATACAAAAGCATGTAATTAACAAACACAGGCTCATTATATTTATATGTAAAAAGCAATGGAGTTATTAAAAGAAACCATGTAAACAACACTAAGTTCTGTTCAGTTTAAGTTACACTCACAAACACTTTGTTTCGCTAAAATCTCAAACGCTGGTCTCCTAGATACTTCCACAACAGAATTACCTAACTCATTGGAAGCATTAACTTACTTTCTGCTTACTACTATAAAGTCAAAGCAGTTTTCACATGGTTTTTCCACTAAGAAAACTAGTATTGCTCTGCTTACATGAAATAAGTCTAGTGTTTCAGTTGATGAAACAGTCATAAAATGAATGCTCATTAATTTAATGCTTAGCATGGAAGTAACAGGAATGTTAGTAGTGTCAAAAACATGTGAACTGAATTTTTTTTCAGTATTTTAATCAGATTTTTCTTTTCCAGTTAGCCATCCATTGATACAATGACTTTCTTTTCAAAGACTTTCATTGTTACAGTAAAGAAATAAAAGTAGCTAAGCCCTTACTCTGCATTAGTAGTCGAGGTGTCATATTGATTAATTTCAGGTATACAAAACATGAGTTCGCCATCCTCTGATTTCGAAAATGTCTTTGGGGACTTACAACATGGCCTCTTAAAAACCTCCTGAGAGACAAGTGACTTCTCCTTTCCTACGGATTCAAATGGTTGCAGGTCTTCATACTTTCCTGCTTTCTGAAAAATGCAAACACATGAACCAGAAAAAGTCATGATACTAAACCAAAATGAGACCTTATGATGTCAACAAAGTTCAATACTAGTATTCTCCAAAGTGTTTCCTGCAAAAGCCCCTTTGTCATTGCTCACTAATAATTCCCTAGTCTTTCCAGGACAAACACAGGTTTGTTTCTTTTAAACAAAACAGCTTGAAATCTAGTATTCATCGTTGCCATCTTCTGTGAACACTTTCTTTCTTCACTGTTAACTCTACAAGGCCACTGAGGTCAGAAAGACATCTGGACAGATAACAGGAGATACAGAATGGATATAATCTTTTTCTTGTCACATACAATCAAGTGGAAAGTACAGGATTTTTCATGTAGAAAAGCTTAGTCTTCAAAAAAATGGTTTCAAAAAATATGAAATTTGTAGTTTTTAAATCATTTGTATTTCATTTCACAAACCTAAAAGCTCAATATTACCTACAGAAAAAAAAAAGTCTTACATCAGTAGCAGGAAGGCTGCTACTTTCACTGTCACATTGTGTCAAGCTTTCTTCCTCATTGGTATCATTCTGTGCTGCACCTTTAGTATTTACATCCAGCACTTCTTTTCTACTAGTTGTTGTTCTTAAATTTGGCTTTGGTTTCTGGAATCGACTCCTCAGAAGCTGACCTGATGACACAATAGTTTTATCCTCTTCCTTCCTAGAACCAGACTCCCTGTGAAGACAAACAGAAGAACAATCAAAGGCATGGATGACAGTGGTTCTCCAAGTCACGCATGACATACTTGTACATAGCTCTCCAATACAGTAGTTAAGTTTAAAAATCTTTATCTTTCTTACAGAAATAACAAAATTACTGACATTGTGCAAAAAAGTCCAATAAAGAAGCACATCCAACATCACCAAAACCCTACGTAACTTACTCATAGATGAACAAAGATTGAGTTAAAAAAATTATACCATTTCAGAACAACTGCAACTTCCAGTAACACTGAGAGGAATACAAATATTTTACAAAAGCCTTTGTCCAATCATGTTTAAAACTACCCAGTAGATTTACAGCCCTGTTGTAGTTTTTTTTTTAATAAAGGACACTTTAATATGAAAACAAACCCTGTACACAAGGATTTACATAAGCACACAGGGATACACTCTTAAGACCAACATGGAGACCATAACCACAAGACCTGAGCATCAGAAAAACATATTTATTTGAAAACTGGTCTCACAGGCTAAAGATCAAATTAACATCCAACAGCACATAAATGTAGTGCTTTGGAACTCTTGGGAGTTTTGTCTGTTTAAGTCTAGTATTATCCTGAGTAAACATCTTGTAACAGATATAAAACTTGTTTTTTAATACTGGAATTGAATGTATAAGTGTAGAATACCTAGAGATATTGATGGTTTTGAACCATCCCTTCCCTCCATTTAAAAAATAACCTTACCCTATATTGAAATCTGAAACTTGTTTCAAGATATCTGACAATTCCTTTTCACTTTCATGGCTTTCTGCTTCTGAGGATTTTTCTTGGGAACATTGCCTTGTATGTACTGAGTTCATCTCAGAATCCGAAGAAACATCCCCTTCTAACATCACATTGCTTGTCTGAATGTCTTCATGAACCATTACATCCTAAAAGGAATAAAAGTTTCACTATATTAAGATGAAAGTTTTGCTCAACTTCTACTTTAGAAGAGCAGGGAAAAAGACAAAGTTTAGTTTAGTATCTCTTTCAAAAACACACTCCTGCTTCCTCTGCATCCAACTAATATTGGTAGTAAAACCTAAAAGTTTGTTATTTTTCTATATAGTTTGTATCTGAAGCGGTCTCTTTTCCAAGATACCTTTTTTCTCTGCACTTTCTCTTTTCTGATATGGTATCACAAAGTGAGACATAATCTGCCCATGGAAAACAGAACCCAAGTGTAAGTGGAAATTTTATGACAATTCAGTTTATTCTGAAAGAACAAACAAAGCATGCAAAAGCTATGCTTACAAATTATGTGGGTTGTACCTTGATCTTAGTTACTAAAGACTCCTTTTTAGGACCCAGAGAAACAACTGCTCAAGAAACTTACATTTTTGAGGCATGGATCATTGCTGTCATCCCTATGCTGGATCACACCTTTTTCTACACTGACACCTTCAGTTTTCTGCTCTTCATGATCTTTTTTATCTGTCAGGTCCTTTTGCCTTGCAACAGTTTTTCCTAGATTTGGTTTTGGTCTCTGCACTCTGCCTCTCTTTAGAGGTGTTGGCTTCAGCACACTCTGTTTGTTGTCTTCTTGTAAGCCAACTGTTTCATTAGACCTGGAAAAACATGAAAAGTCCGTAAGCACACAATACGTCTGTGGGACAAATCTTGAAGTGATGTTTTTCTCTTTTCTTTGTTTTAAACAGTTACTAGAATACAGTTATCTAAAATGGAGCTATGAATTACTAACTTCATGAAATGATGAAGTTAAAAGTGTATCTGCTAGAGGCTAAAAAAGTACCTGACAAGTTTGAACTTATGTTTCCCTTGTTCTTTTTCTTGTCCCACTGGAGACGTGACACCACACTAGACAGACCTTTTTCTGTCCCATAATGGCTCTTATATTCCTATCTGGTCTAGAGGCAGATGGGCATAATTTAATGAAGGGTTAAAAAAAAAAAATCACAAATGTTCAGAAAATAACTTTATAACCTTACTAATGTAAAAATATCAGATGCACATTATTACAACTTTCAGATGCTTCTATGCCTTTTTACCCTGAGCACCAAGTTACATAGCATATTAATGAAAGAAATAACTGTGGAAACATTTTTCTGGCAAGATTATTAAACTCAGTTTATCTCACTCCATGGTCTTCATCTATTCACTTCTAAAAACAACAGTCTGGGGTTTTCTTTGTTGCTGTTTTTCATTTGGTTTGGTGTTTTATTTGTGTTTTTTTTTGTTTGGGTTTCTTTTAGTTTTGTTTTTGGGGGGTTTGGGGTTTGGAGGGGGGTGTGGCAGGGTGAGGAAGGTTGGCTTTTTCAGTTGGTTGTTGTTTCTGTTTAGGGTTTTTTTTTCCCCCCAATTCCGCCCCCCACCCCCCCAAAAATCTCTCCTGTAAATCATAATCCTCCTTTTACACTACAGCTGCTATTTCTCCACTGAACAGAAATACATGAAGCACATTAAACTGCCCATACGTTGGGATTTTTTCTCCTAGTACCAAACAAATAACACTTAACTACACTTCAAGAACAACCACTTATTCCTTTGTAAATACTTAACCACTGAAACTAATACATTTTATTACTAAAGCTAGTGGAGAAGGCTTGTTTTAGCATTCAAGGGACTAATTTTTCAGTTTTGTTTTTACATTCATCATGATTGACATCTCTTTTTAAAACACTGCTTTAAAACCAAAAATGTTTAATCTATGTTTCATGCATTAAAAAAGATTCAGATTGTCCCTTCAATTTCTGTTTCATTGCAGAGGTTTCTTTGGAAGCAGTAAGTAATACTACCAGAAGTGACAGGTATGGAAAATTACTGGAAAGCAGCATGTGTTTTGTCATTTTTCACATACTTACTGAGACACTGTCTCCAGGACTTTATCATTTTTTTCTGCAGCTTCTTTACTGGTAGCATCAGAACTGTTACTTTGGTCAGTATTCTGAACAGAAATAGAACAATAAGACATTAATTCTCTTACATTTATGAAGTACAGCATTACCTAATGGACCAGATAACTGTAACAGGATACAGAATCAATTGCTTATGACAGCTACAGACAAATATAGGGTACTTTTCTCATAGTCAGAAAGGTGCAGTAAAATATAGATCAAACAACTAAAGCTGTATTTGCTGCAGGACATGGAAGATTTTTGGCACGTACTGGTTGCATACCAGGCTTGCAGCTTAGACGAGGCATCTAAGCACACTGTCACTGCAGGTTTATTCCTGATTATTCTTGGGCAGGGAAAAAAAAAAAATCCACAGAAAAAGATAACATAGCTAAAAAGCTGCTGGATGCAACAGCAAACACATTATCTCCATAGGTATAGGGGATCTTTTTAATGTTCACAAATATCTGAAGGCTGGGTGTCAAGTAGAAAGAGATAGTCTTTTCCATGGTGCCCCATGGTAGTATGAGAGATAATGGTCACAAACTGGAACACAGGAAGTTCTACCTCAATATTACGAAAAACTTTACTGTGAGGTTGACAGAGCCCTGGAACAGGGTGCCCAGAGAAGCTGTGGAGTTTCCTTTTCTAAAGACTTTCGAAACCTGCCTGGATCTGTTCCTGTGTGGCCTGCCCTGGGTGATCCTGCTCTGGCAGAAGGGTTGGACTTGATTTCCAGAGTACCCTTCCAACCTCTATGACTCTATAATTTACCTTACTCTGTTAAATACCTTTCCAGTTTCACCCTTAGGTTGCAGATGGAACATGTTATCATTTCCTGCATCTTTTTCAGGCTCTTCTTTACTTCCAAATGCTCTTGTAACATTAGGCTTAAATCTCTGTCGACGTCCTCTTACTACTGCCTTTGCAGTAACAGTTTTTTCAGGTTCTCTGCACAAAGGATTCACAACAGTAACATTTACTCCACAATATTCAAGCCTATTTAACATTCAATGACTTACACAGCTTTCTATACTAGAATTGGGTTGTCTTTTGAAGGATTTGCAGAAACTTATGCAGGTTTCTTCACAGGAGAACCAAACTTTGCTTAGTCTAACAGAGTGTGGAAACCCAATTTATCTACCCATTAAAATGATATGAAGTTATCACACAGGGGAAGAATATAACTAGACTACTAATGAGACTGCATACCATAGCTGCTTCTTCAAGTGTTAGAAGCAGAGCCATTAACTGGCAAATGAGGACGGGAGGAATGCAAAGCCATAGTTATCTCTTCCCTAACTCCCCCTTTCCCAATTCCAAGCACAACTGGTACTTCAAAGTAATGCTTTCCTCAGCTTCCCAGAAAAGCAGCACGTACCACAGTACCATTTCATAACATCCAAAAAAATACCAAGCCACGATTTAAGATTTACCAAAACTTCACAATATCTCATCTTTTTATAAGAGAACTACATATAATAAATTGACAATTACAGTCAGTTAATTCCAGAAGTCCAGAAAAGCAGTCTAAATACTTACTCAGATTTAGTATCCAAATCCATGTTCTCTACTTCTGTGGCTTCATTTCTGTTTCTTCTGCCGTCATCATCAGAGCACTGGAATTGAGGAAAGGAATATTACTCCTGGACAAGTGTGCAGATACCTCAGAAGCAGTTCTCAGAATATTAAAGTGTAGCTGGTCCACAGTATCAACATTGATTGAAAAGAATACAGCATCAAGACCATAGAACACAAAGCAATGCTCCTCCTCCTGACCTTTTCATCTGCGTTCACCAGGTTCGGAGAGGTTTTCTCTTGGGCTGCTGCTTCTCTCCTTCTACTTGATCTCAATAAATTGGGTTTAGGCCTTAGCAAGCGCCCTCTCTCTGATGGTTTTTCAGTTGTTCTTAAGATATAAAAAGAGATGGCACGTATTATTACCAAAGAGAAACTTAACGTGGTCCAAGACGTTCTCCAAGAGCACCAGAGATTGCATGGATAATGCAGCAAGACAACAGACTGAAAAAAATTATACTACATCTTTCTGATGCTAGAAGATATGCTACTACTTAATGGAAAGAGTGTCAAATAAAGCTTAACAACTTTGCTGGCTTTCAGTGGAATCCTCTTAAATATTTGAAGGAAGTATTTCTTGCTGTTAAATAAATAGGAATATCTCTTCTCCTAGGGATTCACAATTGATGGCAGTGTGCACAGGCTTACTGATGTCAACAGAAACAAAAGAAATCTGCTCCAAGTAGAGCAAATTATTTTATACACAAAATCTCACATTTGCCTGTCTCTCAATCACCTTTCCCTTACAGAAATGTGAGCTGTTTTCAAACACCTTGTCCTACTGCCAACATTCATACATTACTGAAGAAAAGGGTACATACATCAATCTCTGTGTCCTTAAGCATTGCAATATTGTGTCCTGGGATTAAGACACTGTTTGAAAGAGCCTTACAGTTTCTCAATAATCTTCAGATTGGGAACTACCACCTTTTCTTATATTCTGCCTAGGACAGGACAAATAAAGCTTTAACAGTCTTTACCATGAAAGTGAGCTGCCCTTCACTAAGGGAAAGACAGAAGCATGAAAAACAATTTAGCATTAACTAGTAGACCATTGTTAAATAACCTTTAAAAAATTGTCATGGAACAGGAAGCTGTTGATAACAGAAAAATAGAAACATTAGATATAGGCTTGCTTAAACACCACTGCTCAGTTACAGCAGTAAGTGTAAGAAACAGTCACAAAGATTAACTTCATAAAGGAGCACAGGTGAGACACAGACAGCCTGAGGTACCCCTCCTAGAGAGGTCTGTCTCAACTTAGACTCTTGGCACTTGAGGTCCAAAGAAGCAATGTCCCATTAGGAAGGTGAGAATACACCGCACACGTGATGTATAGAGCTAATAAGCGCTGATGGACAACTATGAATTTCAAAGCATACAGTGAGACCCTTTTATAAAAAAAAATTAAATAAAATAAAATCGTTATTTGCAATTAAGGTTTGTCTACAAAACGGCAGAACTACTTCAGAAAAGTCTTTCTTGCTGACTGTAAAGGAGCTACCTTCTTTATAAGCTTAATTAAGTCTTCCTCCTCATTCCCATGTAACACTTGAAATGTTAGTCAAAGCACTGTTCCTCAGTCATCAAAATTTCTATAAAAAAACTTCACTGAATATGGAAAAAAAGTTACGATCTACCATCTAGTCCAATCTACTATGGTCAATCAGTATTATATCCAAATTAAGTAAATGCAGGTTTAGCTCAGGTACCACTGCAAGGTAAAATATTCTACTCACATGATTTCAGACTGAGAATCACTTTGTGATGCACTCTGCTTTGCACCCAGTCTATGTACATCATGCATGTCTTTGTTCTGAGTAAAGAAATAAAAAAAAAAGTTGAAGAAAAGAAACAATAAACATAGAAGAACTCTTTGTTGTAACGTAAAGAAAAGCACAAACAAGAACAAGATTCACAGAATGCCTGAGGTTCAAAGTGACCTGTGAAGGTCATCTGTGCAGTCTTCCCCGATCAAGCAGGGCCACCTAGAGCTGGTTGCCCAACACAATATCCAAACAGCTTTTGAATATCGCCAAGGATAGAGACTGCACAGTGTTTCTGTGGAGTCTGGCAACCTGTGCCAGTGCTCTATCACCCTCACAGGGAAAAAAGTGTTTCCTGATGTTCAGAAAGAACCTCCTGTGTTGCATCTCATGCCAGCTGCCTCTTGTCTTGTCACTGGGTACCACTGGAATGAACCTGATTCTGTCCTCTCTGCATCTTCCCTTTAGGTTTTTATATAGATATTGAAGAAATCCCTCTGAGCCTTCTCTTCTTCACACTAAACTATACTCTCTCATTCAGTGTGTAATCATGAAAGAGATGCTTCAGTTCCTTCACCACCTTTACGACAGGCTATCTCTAATGGGTTCATGACTGTTGTAGAGAGGAGCCCAGAGCTGGTCATGGTACTCCAGGTGTGGCCTCACCAGTGCTGCACAGGGAAGAAGGATCATTGTCCTTGACCTGCTAGAAATGCTTCCCCCAATGCAGCCTAAGTTAGCATTAGCCTTTCTGCGATCAGGGCACATTGCTGGCTAATGTTCACCTTGGAGTGCACCAGGACACCCAGGTCCTTTTCTGCAAAACTGCTTTCCATCTGGGTGGTCCCCACCATTTATTGGTGCCTGGGTTTGTTCCTCCCCAGATGCAGGACTTCACACTTCCCCTTGTTGAACTACATGAGGTTCCTGTTAGCCTATTTATTTGTCTTTTAATTTGATGAACCTGAAAACAGACTCTTTAGGCAGTATCAGCTATCATTACTTTCCAGGTCTGGTATTTAAATGATTTTCCTAGAGAGCACTGACCATCACTCTGGAAATGAAAAAAACAACAAATCTGACAACATGGCAACCTAATCATGATTACAGCTAAGACTTTATGAAATCTATTCGTGAATTAAGGTAGAAACCTCTGCACAAAAATACTTCTCTATTTACCTCTTTAATAATAGTAATAGAATCTTGTTTCACATCACTGGTTGCCCGAGTATTTGTAGTTTTAGGTCACTGATTATATTCAAATACTTCCAAAGTAAATTAACCACAGCAGGGCATGAGAATTAGAACTGACATATAAGGTCTTTTAAAATCATCAATTTTAGACATTATCATGCCTTTTTCACACGTCAAACAGCCATAATTCATCAGCCAGAGAACTTAGCTACTGATACCACTATAACGGGTTGGTGTATATATCACATTGCCCTGTTCAGTTCACTGATGTTTATAAGTATTATTCCAGCTAATAAAGGAAATTGCACAGTTATAACATTTTTACAGGCATTTAGTATTTGCAAAGATCCTAAGTAGATCATTTTCCATTAAGATGAAGATACTATTTTAGGTAACAGAATTCAAAATAAAGGCTAAAGGACAAATAATTTGCTTGCCACACTGGGGAAACACTAGCACTTAGAATTTCCTGATCTCTCCCACAAACTTTAGCTATAAAATCATTCTTGTCTTAGCAAGCACACAAGAAAGTAATTCCTTTCCCCTCAGCACAAGTCTTTAAACAGTCTGATACTATATTGCAAAAATCGCAATAACACAAGGATAGAAGGATGATCAGAGGAATGGAGCTTTCTCTGTACAAGGAGAAATGTAAGATTAGGACTCTTGAGCTTGAAAAGGTTGTTGGAGAGAGGCAAAAGTGGCATTATAAACAAGAATAGCTTGGAGAAGCTGAACAGGAACATAACAATAGAAGTAGAGCGCATCTTAAACTAGCAGGTGCCAGACTTCAAACAATGCAAAGAATACTATTTTTTTGTTAAGTGAATAATCAAGGGAAAGAACTTTCAGCTGTAGTGTGCAATTCATGACAAAGGTACAGATGAACACTAAAAAGCAGACAGACAAACACATGAGCAAGAGGCTCATCAAGGGCTTCAAAAGAAACCTAATGAAACCTCAGAAAGTTCCTAAACTGCTGGACTCAATTAGAACATACCTGAAGAAACATCATTCAATCTTGGTCCAGTTTCTTATATCCTTCCTAAAACACCTCACAGCAGACAGCACCAGTGGACAAGAGTTTATATAGATTTCCAGAGGCAGCACAAACAACTCAATGCTCCTGCTCAAATCAGTTGCCACCAGTAAGTTAGCATGCCAGCAAAGTCTTGCTTCAAGGTTATACTGTAGATATTTTACTGCCTCACCTCCAAACAGTAAAACTCTTCAACTGTTTTGTCTATAAGATAAGCCAGGCGTGTGCAGTATACTCTCTGAATGAGTTCAGCATAACACATACCCATAAAAGACAGACACATTAATAGTTGCTAAATTCTGGTGATATTCATAGGCTTGTTTCCTTTTTTCCCACCTAGTGGCAAAAATATCACAAAAAAAACTAAAAAGAAGGCTTTAATTTACAAAACCACTTTTCATGGTAAAGAAGATCTTAAAAAGCAAGACCTACATAAAAAAGCAAAATTACCTTCATCTCTCTAGTTTCTTCAGATTGTCTTTCTTTGCTTCTAGTTTCTGAAACTGGTAACTCTGAAATCTGGCTTTCCTGTGATGCATCATCTCTAATATCTAGGGTTTGCAGTTTAGCAGATTCCAATTCTAATGTAACATCATTGCTATCTTCAAAGCTGAAATCAATAAAAGCACACAAAAATATTGTATTAGGGCATTTTAATAAAAAGGCTATTATTGTTCACAGGTAGATCAAGTAACAGAAAAATTATGCAACATTGACATTAACTAACTACACATGTTTTAGAGAATACGAAAAGTTTTAGTGGTATTTGCAGGATATGAGCTTTAAAAGAGCTTTTGTACTTTTGCAATGCTATTACAAGAACTTAAAATCCCATCTGAATATTCCAGACTGTTTTTAAAGCAAACTTTACTAATATAAACACCGTATGCAGAAATTTTTCCTGCCAATCTTGTGTAACTATCTACATTGAGTTCAAAGACAAATACTGTTCCTTCAGATGCCTCCAATAAGCTAAATGTAACAGCTAAATACAATAATTAACACACAACATTCTGAAGTGTCACTTCACTGAAGCTTCACAACATTCTTTAGATTTACCACTTTATTACACAAGTTCGATACAACAAACTTTCACTTTCACTTTCTTTCTAGTAAAAGAATGCCCAAAATTGAAATCAAAGGCTTCCCTCCCACACAAAGTCTGCACAAATAAAGTCCAAGCAACATTCCTTTCCCACAAGAACAACCTTATAAAAAAGATAAAAAGTTCCAAGAGTACATCAACACTACTTAGTGACATCAACAAGCAGTGTTTTGAGAAGAATATCACGAGTTAGGGTAAGCAGTAATTTTCTAGAACACTCTAAAAAAAAGCCAGGTGAAAACAGTTTTGGATAGGATTTTAGTGTTAATGTAGATTACTTTTGCAAGGGCAGCTCATCAGGGCAGACAATATATTCAGAGTGTAAATTAAAAAAAACTTACTGCCCATTCTGTGCCAGTTAACATGATGCTAAGCATGAATAAATAAAACCAATATTAAAGCTTTAACCTTTTTTATTTTGACCAAATTTACCAGTATAAACATTACCTGCATAAATTGCCATCACTTTCTCTCTCCATTATGTCATCCACAGGTAGATAGGACTCTGTTGTCTTTTCCTCTGTAACAGCAGTCTCATCTTGTTTTTCTTCAATAACACTATCCAGCTCTTCTCTACAGGTAGTATGACCATCATTGCTGGCATCACATACCACTTTTTTTTCTGTTACTGAATAAGAATTAAATCAATTTGGACATTCTGGGCAACATCTTAGAATTCAAATTCTCCAATCCTAGCTGCAGTGAAGGAGTTAATTTAAGACAAAAAAAATCCCAGTAAAAAATTCCTAAGTGTTGAGATTTAATAGGACCCTTCTCAACTAAGACAGAATATTTAGATTTAGTATGAAAGCTGATTTAAAAAGGCATTGTTCCACAACCTCCCAAGGCAGATCAGTGATATAAATCGAAACCCAAGTTCTTAATGTTATTTTGAATATTTGAAAATGAGCAATTTTGCCTCTTACTTTTCTTAGACGATTTCCCTTCTTCGGCAGTTTTTGAAGGGAGAGACATTTCTTCTGGAAGATTCTCCACTTCCTGTTCAAGATCATCTTTTCTCTTCTTCTTCCTCTTCTTTTTTGCTAATGCTGTCTCTAATGCAACCTGTTCTTCTGCCTGTTCAGAAATGCCCAAAGATTCCTCATTTTCTTTCTCAGCTGTCACAGCATCTGCTTCTGTTTCTCCATCTGAAATTCTGACTTCCTGAAGATCATCTTGATCATTAGCAGCTTCCGTGCTGGTAACTTTTGCTATTGAGACAACATGGTTCCTGGTTAACAGACTGGTAGAATAGCAGGAGCCATAAATCGCAAAGATACTTCCATTAGCCACACCTTGTGAATTATATTACATCATTGACAATATACTGACAGGCATACAGGCATGATCATGAGAAGCCAGTCACTGACTCTTAAGTCAGAAAAGCTGCAGTGTAGATTAACTTTAACATCAAATCCAAAACACATTCTGCACATGAGATGACTCTTCACCAGGTCAATATAGGATGTAAAGCCAATTTAGTAAATGTTCCTGTTCCTATACTTGCTAGCAGGTTACACAGTCACTTTTGGATGCAGGAAAAATAGGCATTGCTACTCTTGAAAAGAATTATCATATCTCTGCAGAAAGAGGTGATGATGGTTGCAGAAATTAATTTTCATCAATAAATATATTGTAGGTAATCATTCTTATTTACATCAAAAACCTGAATTATTATTTAATAATAATTCACAAGTTCTTGGTTTAATGAGTTCTTAACATTCTTCTCCCCTCCACTTTTCAAAACATTTTATCTTGATCTTGTATTAATGCAGAACATCCACCAGAAGGAAGCTTTCCCTGCCCTTGTTATTATTCTTATACGATCTTGTTCCCCCTGTAATTAAGAAAGTAGAAAGCCTGCTCATGTTGCTTTAAACATAAAATAACTTTAATCTACCATTAAAGTCTACAAACAGAATTTCTGTATGTGGCTTTACATCCTAACAGGAGGGACATTGTACTTAATAAATGCAAAAATCAAGGCCATAGAAGAGCAGCAACTACATATATTTTATAAACTAAACAGTGATGTTACTCCCCAGCTAGCACGCCCTTTAAAAAGGCTGTTCAACATGTTTGTTCCACAATACCACTCACAAGAAAATGGGTCTTTGTGGAATCAAATAATGAACAAGCCCCCCAAAATTAGCAAGGAATTAATGAAATACTGACAGTGTAACAGTTTTTAATTTAAACACATCTATAAAAGGTCCTCTCACAGGTACTGAGGTAAAAAGACACTATGTGGTGATCAAAAGTAATTAGACATAATCTTTACTCTTTAGTTTGAACAGACCAGAGAACTAAAACAACTTTTACAGGTTTCCCTGGAAAGAATCACACCCTTCAAACTTGAGAAGTCAAACTATAATTAAAGAAGAAACAAAACCCTTAAAAGAAGAGGGCTTTAAATGTAAGGAAAAAAAAAAAGATTAAAATTAATAAAGATTAAAAATCTCAGAAGAACTTGCCAAAAATATGTGTTTGGCCCAAGGACTGCAGGAGTGAATTTGTTAGCAACTCATGGTCATACTTATCAATGGCTACATTAGAATATCCCATGTAGAATATCAGTGCCTCAGACTGTCGAAGAGCACTAATCTCAGTCTGGTCTCACATTCCTACCCAGAGAAAACACACCCCAGGAAATCAGCTGCTATCCATTACTACCATCCCACACACCAGTAAACCACATCTGAAAAAGTTATGCTACAAAGCCAAGATCCTCTTGCCCTGTCCAGAACAAGGCAAGATAAGATTCTCTACGTGAATTTTCCTCTGCTAGCAACATATTACTGATAACTGCTCTGTAATGCTATCTCAAGACTTTTTCTGAAGTACCTTTTGGCTTCTTTCGAGGGCTTGATGGCTTCTTTTCCTTTGGTTTTTGGCTTTTAACAGTCTTTTGTTTCCTTTTTTCCTCTTCTGCTAAGACCTTTTCAAGCAGCTGGGCAAAGAATTCAAAATCAAAGGGCCGCTTTTCTTCTATCAGAATAAAGCAAAGAAATATTTAAAAAATTCAAAGTTGATAATTTTTCCAAGTTTCAGTAGTACATGTGATAATAAAGAGCAAAGGTTATAGAAATTTAAACAGAAAATTCTTTTTGAAAATAACTTTCTATATCACTTGAGGAGGGACTAGTGTTGATATATGTATGGATTATGGTAGCTGGGTTCTAAAAAAACAAATAGTAAAAATGTTACAGTATTTAATAGTTTAGAAAATTTAAGTGCCAAATACACAAACTGTATCATAGTATCAATTAATGTATTAACATGGTCTGTGACTTACATAGCTCATTCAAGCAACACACAAAGCCTTTAAGGATTCTCAAAGTAGTTTACAATAACTAACTGTGCTAGAAATTCCCAGGAATCAAAATAATCTTCAACTGAATATATATATATATGAAAGATTATATTAACCTTATTTATCAGATGTACACAAAAGCCAGAAATTACACCTAGACGTCTTTACTGTGAACCATGCTTGTTATATATACACCTAAGATTCCCCAGCTTCTGAACTCACCTATGAGTAAAACTTTTTTCTTATAATTAATTCAAGCAAGCCAAAGCACAAAAAATTACCATGAAAAAAGATGACTACCATTTCATGACTCACTGTAGGGTACATTTACTTTACTTACTGAAAGCTTTGTCTATCCTCCACCCATTAGCTTTTTCCTCACGTTTGAACTTGTTCTAAAAGCAAAGGTATATTTGACTTTTTCAGTAAGCAAGAAATGCAACAATATATTGTATAAAAAGGCAGCTCAAGATAGGCATTCTTCAATGCAACAAAATTTTCTACCAACTAAAGTTGTTATAACTTACAAGAAAACTCACAGAACACAGGTTTATAATTAATTTTTAAAAAATAAAATACCACAGTGGGAAAATACTCAAGATTGGCAAGGAGGATTGTAAACATGCTCAAGTGACCTGCAGCTGGGGTGTTGAAAAACATATATTATCATTCTAATTGTTGCTTAGTCTTGTGTCCTTGACAAGTAGACCATCTTTGTTTAGATAAGGTAGGTCTGTGAAAGAGGCGCCTTATCAAACATGCTTGAGATTCCCACCCTGCTGTGAGAAAGATGAAAGCACAATAGCAAACCACCCCTGCAAGAATATCTGATATACAGGAGAAAGGAGCTGGTTCAAGGACCAAGATCCATGGTGGCTTCATCCCCGCTTGTGTGCCTCTGTCCAGGCACTGCTGTGTTTTTTCTGCATCCTGCCTGTGTTGGCACACAGTCACCAACAGATTTTTTTTTTTTTTTCTTTTTAATTTTTTGACATCTTTTTGTCCTTAATTCCAATTTAAGCAGGGTCTGAAATATGAAAGACTTTCCCAGATGGATACCATGGAAAAGGCAACACAGATGACCCGTGTCAAACATCTGCTTCTGCTTATCAGCATTCTTCAATGAAAATGAATTGAGACGAACTGTGTCTGGCTATGCAGAATTTACTAGATATGTTGATTGGAATTCAACCCAGCATAATAATGTCTCAGATACTTACTATGTCTTAGAAAGAGGTATTAAAAAAGCACTGCTACAGAGCACCATCAAAATTATCAATACTAAATGGGGAAGCATAGGAATAGCAAATGAGAAACAGAAAAGTGAAAACAGACATTTTATTAAGTGCTTTAATTTTTACCTTAATTTCTGCTCTGGCTCTATGAGGAAACAGTCGTCCAATCAAGGAGAAGTCTGTTCCCACCATACTGATAGCTAAAAAGAACATGTCTGTTTCTGGAGAGGAAAAAAAAAGCATCAAAAAAAAAAAGAAAGATACACACACTGAAGTATTTTAGTTAACCACCCTTCTTGATAGCTAAAATAAAAGAACCCTTCAAACTTAATGCAAAGAAATCAATACTTTTTGCTGTGGTTGCAAATTCAGCTGAGCCGAAGTATGTGTGCTATATTACCTAAGTACTTCTAAAAACATTTGCTGAATAAACTATTAACAGAAGAACTGTCCAATCTATTACAAAACTGCACAATGTGAAATGCATTTTGTAAAGATAGTCAATCAAAGCTACTCAACTTCAAACTGTAAATCCTCAGTTTTATTATGGACACATCCACAAACAGAAATCAGAAAAAAGTATGTGCAAAAATACCACCTCCATTATTATTTGTTAACAGGAAAAGAGCACATTCCAAAAGCAGCAGAGTGAATTCTGAAGATAATTTTTACATCCATGGTTGTAACAACACGCCCCCCCCCCCCCCCCCCCAAAAACCCAAACAAACAAAAACCAAAAAACATTTTCAATTGTAAAATTTCTTACAGAGAGTTGTCAGACTAGAAGTAATAATGAATTCACAGCAGACATAATAAAAAAATCCACTCCTGAAAACACAGGGGTTCATGTGTACTGAAATCAACCCACACAGAGACAGCTTATATAATACATTCATTCCTGCTTGTGCTGTAGGAATGAAATATGTGGTTAACTGCTACCTGTTCCTTATAGAGCCCAAAGATCTGGACACCTGAATCCAGAATTATGCTTTTGGTAAGGCAGACTAGCATTTCCACAGCATCTAAACATGCATGACAGAAAAAATTCACAGGTACCACTGTTGTATTTTAAACTTGACTATTTTGACAATAAATATCAGAGTTCTGCTTTTTGTAAGAGTTTGGAGAGTTGAGACTACAGCACACATAAGTAGATTCATTTACTCCACTGTAAATACAAATCGTTGAGTACAAAGCATAGACAGAAAAATAAAATTTGTCCATAGACTCAAAACTTGAAACCAAAAGTATACTCACCTTTATTTGACCATGGTTTAGTGTAAAAACTTTTCCTGAAGCTGGAATATGTAGTTGTAGAGCCACGCTCAAAGATGGGATCATTTTCTTCTACAACACATGGACCTTTTGTTCTTAGAACTTCTACAGTTAAACTGGAAAACACACAATAAGACTTATCTGAAAATACTGCTAGCAAGACACATAGTAGATGTTTATAAGTCAGCTATTCAAATTTTTCCTGACACAAGTCAGAGTTTGTCCTGTGTAATCAAGTTTTAATAATTACCTAACATATTTTAATGGGAGAATACAGAAAGAAATTATCCTACTCAGCCTGTGCAAGTAAATTTGGTTTTCCATTTTAATAAGATACAGGACAGATAGACATAATTAAATATCTTAAAAACAAACAAATAAAAAAGATTGTCTTTTTAGCATCCAAGAAAATTTTGCAAACCCACAAAAGCCTCTCCATATCCTTTTAGAATACTTACAAGTTCTTTTAGCAGGACTGCTCTATCCTTACAGCTTGGCCTAAAATCTCATGCTAGTAACACATTTGGGAAACTCAATAATTTGATAATCTAATACGTTTAAAAAGCCATGTTCTAAGCAACATTACTGAAAACACTGACGGCTGAATAAAGCAGCAACATGCAAGATGCAAAGCTGGAGCAAAACATACTGACTACCAAATAACAGTAAACAAATACAACTGTGAGAAACAAAGAGGATAACTAAGTAGAAGACATTTGGAAATTCAGTGTAATAAGACATCTTTCCTTCCTTCTCCAAAAAGAGGTTGGCCACTGCTGAGATGCAGCTAACTGCTGCTTGTATTTTGCCACATTTTTGCACTGTTTCCTCAACTCCCAACACATAAATACACTCATGTTTGTCCCCATCTGCAATAACTGTCCTCTATTCACAAACTAAGCAGCAATGTAATGTGTTGTCCAACAGTCAGGCACAGAATTTGTTACCTTTCTTCATCCAGAATAATTGAACCATCTTCTGCTACTTTCACACGAGGAACTAGAAGTGGAGCATCCTGACTCTCCTCCCCATTCTCTGCTCCTTCCTCTTCATCATCATCTTCATGATCAGGAGTACTTTTCTCTTCCTGTCTACAATTTTAAGAGACCAAGCAAAAACACTACTGCTCTGTATGCCAGACTTTCAACAATGTAATTAATCACCAGCAGTGCAACCCATCAGCAAGTTAGTCAAAATATAAACTCTGACATCTGACTTTTTTTTTTTTTTACCATTCTATTGTATAATGAATAAAACAAAAAAATAATATTGAAAGCAAAATGCTCTTTAATCATCCTCCCCATCCCAGCTATGATTTGTCATACATAAGAGCTGTAATAGTGAAACAGTAAAAAAAAAAAAAAAAAAGATCTGCACTGTTAATGTTACCACAGATACATCAGATAAATACATCAGAAAAATTCTTCGCTGTAAGTACTTCCATCGCCAAGACTTACTCTTTCATTTGACCCAGTGCAGAATTTCTTTCAGTTCTCCTTTCTTCTGCCAGTGAAGACCTAGAATTTTACAAAAAGCTAGAGATGAGCATTTGTACAGACACATTTCTGCTTTATGCCACAAAATGTGCTTTAAGTGGATAATGGACTGTTGTGGTTGAAGGGTGAACAAACTGAGTGGGGGGGGACGGGTGGTAACCCTGGGACCCTGAGGAATCAGAGGGCAGCTGTTATTCCCTCCCCTTCCCTGCCACACTCTCCATGTAACAGGGAGAGAGGCTGTTTGGGGAGCTCTTCCTTCCCGGCCTCTGCTGCTGCAAAGGCATCTCGGCCTGGCTGGCACACTCCATGTGCGCCGTGCAGCCATCGCCATCCCAGAGCTGGTCTTGCATAGAGTTCTGTATCCTTCTGCCTTAATACACCTTTCTTCTGGTTTTCTCCTGTTATTCATTACATTTGTTATAGTCTTAACTTCCAATCTTTGGTGAGGCTTTTTTTTCTTTATTCCCCTTTATACCATGCCCTGGGAGAGAGGGGGGAAGGATTCTGATATGTTTCATGTGGGCTTGCCCTGAGCCTTAAATGGAGATATGGACAAAGATTTTTTCAATTCATTGTACAACACCAAGACTTGAGTCTAACAGAAATAAACAGCACTGCTCAATTAATTTTTTTAAAATTATTTTTTTTTATATGGACAAAAAAGAGATATTTTGAGCAGTAATTCATTGTAAGGGTACAGGGAAGGTAGAGAGCACCTGGTTCATTATCT
The DNA here is from genome assembly GCA_025345505.1 of Todiramphus chloris collaris. Lineage (NCBI taxonomy): Eukaryota > Metazoa > Chordata > Aves > Coraciiformes > Alcedinidae > Todiramphus > Todiramphus chloris. Next base: position 3,708,926 of record JANVCC010010406.1, read on the forward strand.
GCTTAAGGATTATGCAGTGTTAAAAAAAATAACAAGGAAAGTGATATAAAAAGCACAAAAGTGCACAAACATTAACAAGCAGGTGATAGCAGACAGTAACAGAAAACTCATCTACTAGGGAGTGGAAGAAAGGGACTTGGACAGTTGTACCTATGTTTATGTGATTGGTTTTGGTAGTTGCAGGACAAAGGCCCTGCTCTCTCTGTATCAGTCTGTGCAGCAAGCTGCGCTACTGTTCCCTGTGTATGCACACCTGAGGTGCTCGCTCAAGTGCTCACTCAGCCCTGCTACTGGTGAAACCTGTAAAGGGAACAATAACAGCCACATCCATCTAGCTGGGATGGAGAGACCTCGAGTGAGGGTCTTGCAGTGTGTTTTGCACTTCATCACCTAGGAAGGAAAAATGCCTAGATTCCTACAGTACACTAAATTTGGCAAGCAGTCATAACATCTCTAGCAGACAGTAAAAAAAACCAAAACTATTATTCTACATTTGTATAGAGATAAGTCAACACTGGGGACAGGTTTGTGGGTTTACGTTAACAAGTACCTTAACCTCCATTCTCCTTTCTGTATGGAGACTGAGTAGATGTGAAAATGTCTGGAAACTTTTGTTACCATTGCAACAATACCACACGTGTGCTAATACTCCAGATTTAGGAATTCTCCTTTTCAAAATCATTAAATTGGTAGAAAAAGAAAAATTGTTTAACCTAAGCAGAGAAGAGGAAAGTTATACTTACTTCATAGGGTTGTTTTCTGGCAGATAGTATATCAAATCTCTCATGGTCATTTTAGAACGATCAGGTGGAGAACGTCCTTCAATTATTGGAGGCCTGTGTTTCAACTGTTTCCACATCAAAGGAAAAAAGCAAACTTTAAATTCACCCTGAAAGTACTTTATATTTCACAAACAAACATTTTTCTTTGTTTATGAAGCACCCTTTTCAGGGAGTTTTGTCATTTTACCCAACTACTGAAATAAGTTTATCTTTAAAAAGTCCCCTTGTCAGAGAGGACACAATAGACCCTTAGGTGATTTACCCTCTCAGAGAAATTCCGTACTTGGTACAACTTATTCAAAATCACAGAACTCAGCTATCAAGTGGAAAAGATATAAGAAACCCCAAATCCCAAGCTTCTTACAGCATACTTCCCCATTGCATTACAGACTGTGAAACTTTTAAAATTAGAATGTTGACATCCTCCTGTTAAAAAGGTTTGTGGGTCTAATAAAAAGATACATAACTTGCCATGCAATCTGTATAAGGAAACACAGTGCTACTACTGCTTATAAACAGACTAAACCCATACAGAGTTATGAGACATCACAGACTATTAGCAGTAAGCAGCTGATGACCATCAGGAAATACTACTGCAAAGAGGTAACATATATCAGGTGAATTTTATGTCTTTGCCCTTCAGAGATTAGCACTGCTCAACAGAGAGGCCTACCATCCGTTCTTTCTTCAGCTCTTCTTTAAGCATTTCTCTTAACTTTCGAGCTTTGAGGATCCTTTCACGGTCAGAACATGTTCGTTTCTCTTTTACAGGAGCAGGTTTCATAGGTAGTTTTTCCTCCTGTGTTCCTGATCTTTCCTGTGTTGGTCTCTCCTTAAGTGGGGAGGGTACACTCTTCTGCAAGCCATCATCATTTTTTTGAGCAGCTACACCTACAGTTTGCTCTTTGTTCACTGATTTTTTTAGTGGGGAAAACTGTGGCACTTGTGGCACAGGTGTTTTCTTTTCAGGCAGCATGGGAGACTTTACAGAGCTTTCAACACTACTCTTTTCTGATGGGGAGGAATCCTTCTGAAGTGAAGCACTGCCATCAGAAGCCTGTGATGCTCGTCTCTGTGGTTTTGACACAGAACGCTGTGCAGATGAAGGTCCAGCTCTGGGTTTGACAAGATTGGGCGTGGTGGAGATCCGTTTTCTTCTCTGTGTAGGCATCTCTGCAGGTTTACTAGCTTCTCCAGCATCATTTGAGCTATCAGGCTTGTCATCACTGGAAAATTTAATAGAGTATTCTGAAATAATTCACAGTGACAGGTTTGTGAATCTTACATTCAAGGTATGTTTATGCGCCCATCAGTATAAACACAGTGCTACAGAAAAACACAGTTATGTACAAGAAGCTACACTAGAACCAACCTGTAGCTGTTTGTATTTCGTTTGAGTGAGCTGGAGTGAATTTTCTCCACAACACCCCTCCCAGTGCTGTGCTTTGCACGGAGAGCTGGAAAGGTGCTGATAACACACCTGTGGGGCTGTTGATGAGCAAGGCTCACACATCACCAAGACCAGTTTTTAACATTCCCCCTGCAGTGGGATGGGGTGCACAAGATCTTGGGAGGGGGCACGACTGAGACAGCTGACCCAAACTGACCAAGGGGATATTCCATACCATATGATGTCAGCTGACCTATAAAAGCTGGGAAAAGGAGGAGGAGGGGGCACATCGGCTTGTCCTCCAGAGCAACCGCTACTCATTTGGAGCCCTGCTTCCTGAAATAGGCCAAACATCACCTGCTGATGGGAAGTAGAGAATAAATCTTTTTTCTTTTGCTTCCATGGGCTGCATTGCTTTGGTTTTTTTATTAAACTGCTTTTGTCTTAGCCCATGAGTTTCATCTTATATTCTTCCCCCTGGTCCAGCCTGAGTGGGCTGGGAAGTGATAGAGTGGCTTGGTAGGTACCTGGCATCCAACAAAGGTCAAAACATCACACTGGTACTTCCTCATAAACTAATCAACTATAAGAACTTGTATTTTATTTCTAATATTAATTACTACTAATTAAGTTTACTGTTACAAGCTAGGTGACCAATAACTTGCAAACCATACAACAAACACATTGTGCCATACATCACCAATTACTGTAGTCCTTTTTGATGCCAAATTTGGTGCCTGAAGAGTGAGATAACAACAAAACCTGACCAAAGTGTGTTAAAATAATTTTGTTGCACTCCATTTTTTCATTAGTTTCATAGAGCACGTTCACAGTGTTTGTCCATTTCTTCACATGGTGGTGTTGTGTAACCCCTTAGGTGCTCTCTGTGTTCCCTGTGATGGTGTCGATCACCTCTGGGAAACACATCAGGACTCTCGTGTTGCTATAATGGATACTGCATCACTGGATGTGAAGCTGGTACGTGTATGTGGCCTTGTCACCTATTAGTGATCTCACCCAACATATAGGCAAGAGAGGGGAGGAGACTTTCTCAACTTTTAAGAATTCTGACAATCCTTGGGGCATCCAGGCCAGCTCTTCTTGGTCCTCTGAATGTTTGCCGAGTCTTGTTTAGGGTTACATTTTTTTTTTTCCATGAATATCACCCAGAGGCCTTTCCCAAGGCTGGACAGTTATGAGTGGCAGGGTGTATGGGAGAGTATGGACAAGTGCCTAGGGCAGTGGTCACCTCCAATGTTTTGGAATTTCACCCTTGAACAAGTGCAGAACCCTGATATACTAGTAAAATGTTTTGAAAAGGCATGTAATCAACCTGGTAACTCCTGTGAGACATAAATCACTGCAATGTCTTGGGGCTTTGCCCACTCCTACCAAGTCCTTTTCAACACCATTCAGTGCCATCAAGGGGAAGAGAAGGTCTCTGAACCTAAAATCAGACCAGCAGGTGCTGCAGCTGAAACACGAGAACCAGCCTGTGCTGTTATCAGTCACCCCTATCCACAAAAAGAAATACACAAAAAGCCCAATTCTCCTAGTGAGATGAAGATGAACCAGAACTAGAACAGAAGGAAGAAACCAGAGGTGATCACCTGGTCCCTGTCTGAGTGAGCTGCAAGATGTGTGGAAGGATTTCAGCTGCCTGCCAGGTGAGCAGATCATCACCTGGCTGCTCCGATGCTGGGGCAACGGGACTGGGAGTTTGGAACTAGAGGGGAAGGAGGCCAAGCAGCTGGGACCCCTGTCCAGGGAAGGGGCAATGACAAGGTGACTGGAAAACGGACACAATTCCTCAGCCTTTGGGGTGACTCCTGTCAAGCGTAAAGGAAAGGCAGCCCTTTCCACCAGGATGTTACGTGTCACCCAGGCAAGTGCCTGCCATGGAGAGAGGTGCTCAGTACCCGAGGGAATTAGCAGTGCTGGAGTGATTTATAATTATCCAAATGAGCAGAGCAACCCACAGATGCAGATGCAGCCCAGCGCACACCACCCGCCCGGCTCAAGTTCCTACAAAGGGCACCTCTGTCACGCGCCAACTCCTTGCAGTGGTGCCCTGAGAGACAGCCCGGAACACCAGCCCGGGTCTCCAAAAGCAGCTCCTATGGCAACACGGCATCCCAGAGGGAGGGAATCAAGTCAGACCCCAGAACTCATTTCTGAAACAGCCTCACAGGTGCCTGGGCCGAGGAGCACGGCATCGAGCGGCTCTGTCACACCCCCTGCCATGCACCAACCTCCAGGAAAACTGAATGATCAATGGACTGATACAAAACACACTGAAAGCAGGGGGGGTGGGACTTTCAAAAACTGGGACACACATTTAGCAAAGGCCACCTGGTTAGCTAACACAACAGGAGCTGCCAGTTGAGCTGGCCCTCCCACTCAAACCTCTCAGATACTGTAGAAGGAAATAAAGTCCCTGCAGTGCACATGAACAGAATCTGAGGGAAGCTGGTCTGGATGAGTCCTGCTTCAGGCAAAGGCAAACACATAGAAGGGCCTGGGTGCATCTGCTGGGTGATGTGGAAGGACTTAGAGGTCCCTCAGGGGGATTTAATTTTGGGTGAGAATAGCCAGTGAATTAAACTGTATGATGCTAATTGTTAAATAACTTTGCTGGGCATGCATAGAGAATACAAAATAAGGGGTGGATTCCTGTGTTCAGCTACAATAGGGTTAACTTTCACAAGAAAATTGCCAGGTGGGTTGTGATTTGCTTCAGCTGGGACAGAGACACATGTCCAGCAGTGAATTCTGCATTACATATCACTCATTTTATAAATTATTTGTGAGTGTTACTGTTACTACTGTTGTTTCTTCTCTTTTTATGTTGTTCTATTACTCTCCTTATCTCAACCTATGGGGTTTTACCTTTTTCTTCTGATTCTCCTTCCCATCCCACAGTGAGGTAGGAGCGTGGAGGAGTGAGTGGTGTCTGGCTGCCAGAGGGGGTTAAGCCACAACGCTAGTCAGAGGAAACAGATGACCATGAGAAGGCCTTGTACTGTGTCATAAAGGGCATATTTCAACTAAAAAAAATAGAAGTATTAATGCAACATGCAAACTCAACTAGTTAAAAGAAGTGAGAAGGTTTTTCTGAAGAGCAATTATCAGACTGGGGAAATGTCCTGAAAACCTGGCTTGTTGCTGGTTTTGGTGGGGATAGAGTTAATTTTCTTCACGGTAGCTCATATGGTGCTACGTATGGGACCAAAACAGTGTGGACAGCACACCCATGTTTCAGTTAGAGCTGAACAGTGCTTACATAGCATTGAGGTCTTTTCTCAACACCCACCAGCGAGTGGGCTGGAGGTGCACAAGAAGCTGGGAGTAGACACAGCTGGGACAGCGACACGACCTGACCAAATGGATATTCCAAATCATTGGATGTCACACTCAGCATATAAAGCTGGAGGAAGAAGGAAGAAAGGAGGACATCTGGAGTGATGGTGTATGGTCTTCCCTAGTAACTGCTATAAGTACAGAGCCCTGCTTTCCTGGAGATAGCTGAACACCTGCCTGATGATGAGAAGCAGTGAATCAATTCCTTTCTTTGGCTACATGTGCAGCTTTTGCTTTATTTATTAGACTGTCTTTATCTCAACACACACATTTGTGCACTTTTGCTGTTCTGATTCTCTGCCCATCCCACCACGGGGGAGTGAGCAAGCAGCTGCATGAGGCTTAGTGGCCAGTCAGGATAAACTCACAACAGGGAGGTCCTGAATGACCAGTCCAAGGACCAGCCTTACTACACACTTCTGTTGCAATGAAAACCACTTTAAAAAAAAAAAAAAAAAATCAAAAATGGGAAAGTCAGAAAGTTCTCTCTCATTAATGTATGAAGAAATTAATACAAAACAGGAAGTGCTGTACGAATGCAAAATCAAAGTCATACATCTACGGCATGCAAAGGATTTTTGCTGTACACAGCAAACAGGAGCTCCCTGCTGCTGCAGTGCCAGAAAAACTTGAGTATTGGACCACACTTGGCCCCTCCTTTGCAGTCTTAACTTACATATTATTTCGAGTGCAACCGCAACAAAGAAACGCAGGTTTTGCTTAGGTTGCAAATGCGTCAAACACCCCAGTCGTTGTCCTATTAACGCACACAGACCAAGCGTCACTACCCAGCGACCGAAGGGCAATGCCGCCCCTCTACTTCAGGACGTCTCCAAAACGAGGCAGCTCCAAACGCAGCAGGGGCAAGCAGGAGGCGAGAGGCCGTGACAAGAGGCGTCACTGGGGCAGCCCCCACTACACCCCCAGGGGCTTCTGAAGGGCGGCGCGAGCGGGTCCCGGGCCTCCCTTGCTCCCAGCCCAGACAAGATCCCTCCGGGGGAGCCCCGCGGCACGGCCCACCCCCCTTCCCAACACCCCGAGCTACCGCGTGGCCTCAGTGAGACTCACCTCTCGGCCCGCCGCTCGGTCGGTGAGGGCTCGGCCGCCGGTCCCGTCGCAGCTTCTGCCCTGGCAGCCACCGGGGAGCCCAAGCCCTGGGACTCCGCGTCGGCCGCGTCGGCCGCGCCGCCGGCGCCCCTGCCCGCGGGCCGCACGTTGGGCCGCACATTGAGGCGGGCCCGACGGAACATGGCGCCGGCGGCCCGCTCGGCCAGAGGCGCGCGGCTCGGTAGCGCCGCGAGCGCGGCCGCCTCACGGCATCTCACCGGGCCCCGCGGCCGGCGCTCCCCGCTGCGTCATCAGCGCGCGGCGGCAGGAAGAGGAGGGGCGGGGCGAGGCGGGGAGGGCGAGGGGAGGAGGGGCGCTCGCTCCTCGGGAGCCGCCGCGGCCGGCGCCGGCCACGCCCTCCCAGCCTTGCGGCGGTAGCGCGCAAGCCGCTGATTGGGCCAGGGCGCCGGGCGCTGTGCCGCCTCCCGCGAGCGTCGATGGCGTCAGGAGCCGGCGACCCTTTATAAGGGACGCCGGCGGCGGGCAGAAAGGCAGAAGCTTCTGGCAGCTGAGGGTTGGGCGTGTTGGTGGCGGCGGTACGCGGCCTGAGCGTCTCGCCATGACCCGTGAGTGTCGGCAGTCTCCGGGGCTGCCCGGGCGCGGAGCGGGTAGCGGCTGTTTGGCCGCTCCCCCGGCGCGGCGGCGGGCTCTGGGCCGGCGGAGAAGTACGGCCTGGGAGCTTCCGGCGGTCGGTTCTGGGTGGGGGGTCGGTGAGGTGTGGTGCCGTTGTCAGCTCTTGGCGCTTCCGGACTCGCGTCCCCGCGGCGAAACCCCGCGGCTGGGGCTGAGGCGACCCCGCTGCTGCCGCTCCCGTCGGTTTGGGGCAGCGATGTCCTCGCCCCGTCCCCTGGCGGGGCTGTGCGGGGGGAGGGAAGGCGGTGATGGCTGGGATAGCTACAACAACAGTAACGCTCGGTGTCGGTCCTGGCTACGTTCCAGCGCGTCCATAAAGGGCTTTTATATCACTGCCGAATTCAACTTGCTGCTGCGCTGTTTAAAGGGTGGTTGAGGCCGTCACTAACAGAGCAACAGGACCTGCTTCTCATCGTCCTGTTCAGAAGTACTGTTGACGGGGGTGTGTGTGTACACACACACACATATATATATGCATGTATGTATACACACACACACTAAAATGGCGGAGAATTGCAAACCAAACCTACAGTATACTCCAGCTCACCCCACCGGTGGGGTTGCTGTGTATTACACTTGATAATACAGAAACTGCCTATGCTGAATTGAGGAAGTGCTTTTAAATTCACACTTAAAAATATGTACCTTTGAAGCCCCTTCAGCTGTTGGAAGTGGAGATGAAAAGATGGGTAAACAGTTTGTTTAGAGAGCAGACCTTGACTGTGAGGGAGAGGTAAGTTTATGTCTTTTGTTGGTATTTTTGTCCCCAGTTCTGCGTGATGCTAAAATGAACATAGCTTAAGGTTAGAAAGGGGCACAGTGTCCCACATGTGAGTATAGCAGAATGATGACATTTCATCAGTAAAATAGGTGAAATACTAGAGGTGTAGAAGTTGTGGTGTGCTACCACATGCTCTGGTCTTAGCTTTAGTATGCATGTACAGAGGTCAATGCTTTGTTGTCAAATCAGACTTAAAGACACTGTAATTTCAGATAGACATAAAGTAATAATGGGTTGTTTATTAACAACTATTTACTATGCCTCCGAGTTCATAAATTCATGGTCCTTGTTGCACTGCCAAATTGTAGGGTCCCTGAAAACTGAAATTTTGTGAAAATAGTGATGACTAGATGAGCTGAAGGGTTTTTTGTCACTTGTCTTCCATTATTGCTTTATTCTTGCAGCAAATAGCTCTGTTTGCTTTTGCTTTCTGTTTTTAAGACATGTCTGTTCTGCTTTAAGAGATCAGATCCTCTGCTGCTCAGAGAAAACTCTAGGGCTGGTGACCTCAGTAGCTGATCTTTATTCCAATTGTCTTTGGCCTCCTTACAGCAGAGATGGTTACTGCTTGTTCCAGTGCTATTCAGGAGTCTCTTATTTAGCTTTCTTTCAAAGAACAGTTGGATCTTGGAGTTGTAAGAGCAGGAACCAGTTGAACTGAAGCATATATCTTGCAGAGGCGGGCAAGGGTGGGGATGTTTAAGCATAGGTATAAGCAGGAAGAGTGTACTGGCCTTTATATGGCAGTTCATGCTTGGATGTCACATCACAGGCAGCTAATTTGTCTTCTATCAGGTCTGAACCACACTTCATGGAAGTTTTAGGTGGATATTACAGGATGTAGAAAACAGCACCATCTCTGCTGGATACTCATTCAGCATCCCAGGTGAAGTACTGAGGCCAAGAAGTCCTTAGCAATGTTTACTGGAAGCAGGGATGATACAAGTAAGTTTCTTATCAATTAGTTGTCTGCCTCTGTATGCCTTGTGTCCATACTGTATTGCCCTACTTTCCTACCCAATTTGCTGTGCAGAAGTGGCAGACAAGCCTTTTGGTGATGTTATTCAGGTCAGTTCTGAAGCTTGCAACCTTACAATGTGTATGGAGTCACTGTGGGTGCCCTGCAGTGTTTGCTTGGAAAGGAAGGAGGTGTGTAAGGTGAAGGGCAGATGATCGCTGCTATACGAGTTTTGACTACAGCAGTGTGTTTTGACATCCTGCCTCTCTTTCTTCACAGTAAAAGAGGATACTTGATTTCTTAAAGCACCACAGAAGAACTGCTTCATGGCTGGTAACTTGTTTGTATGACATACATGCCTCCTGAGCACCATAAAACTCAAGAACCATTTATAGCCTGGAATGTATCATCTGCTCGTGAGTCATCAAGTTCTAATCAACAGTACTGCCAGAGATAGATAGCTGTTTTATTTCAGTTTCTGAATAAATAGTGGCCCTTCTATGTGGATCCTGGGGACAAGATCTCACTGAATGTTAGGGAGGAGGATGTAGCTGGTTCTCTTAGCTTTTTCAAAAGGCAGCACCTGGGGTCCTCTCACAGATGAAGTGCATCTTCCCAGGCCAGAGCAGTCCTCAGGAAGCAGCAGTCATAATATGCTGTTTTCATCTGGGCTTCTGTCACCTCTTGCCAGACAGTACTTGTGCTGCTCTGAAGGAATGCGTGGAACCACTGCTTCTGCAGGGTTGCTCCTGTCCGCTTGTTCACATGGCAGTTACTTTTATCAGTTCAGAAATGAATTAAGTACTAAGCTGTGCGTTATATCCACAGGCTGCTGTTTAAAACTGACCTAGTGCTAAACTGCTTCCCTATACCTGAAATTACAGCTACCTGAAGATTGGAGAGATCTGTCTTTGAAGGTGTCATAGTCTTTAGACTTGGGAGAGAGATTGAAAAGAGGCACTACAGAAATTACGGGGAGATGTGATGTCAGAAGGACACAGTTACATGCTTACTGAGACTACAAGTTTAATGAGCCAGTCTGAAAGCAGGAGAACAAGACTGGAAGGCCCTTAAGAATAAAAGACAGGGTGACCTCAAAGGTTAAAATAATCAGAAACAAGACACAATAATTAAGAGCAGTATCTAAAGGCAGTAAAATTCTGCCAGCTTCTGTACATAATACATCATTACAGCTTCATCACATAAACCAGACAGATTTGGACAAAGGTCAAAACATCAAGCTGTCCCTTATATAACCTGTAGTGATTCTAAAACTGAAACCCACACCTCTAGGAGGAGAATTTAAATGCAAATGTAGGACCACCTTAGTATAATGAATTGGGTAATAGTATAATGAACAGCATTAGGGTTGTCCACCCTTTGCAGTGACATGGGCATGCACCTGTTCTGGGAAAGTGGTAAGTTGTTCTGAACAAAGTGTCTTCATAAGTTTTTGTTGTCTCTCTACTTCAGGTTAGTCAGCCCCACTCCATTTGCAAGGCGCTCTGTGGTATGTAGTAGGTGTGTGAGCTGGCATGGGTAGGACAGGGAACAACCACCAAGCCACAGATTAATTACAAAGAGTAAAATTATTCTTGTTAACTTGCAGACTGAGGGATCCCTGCAGGAGTGCTTGAGTGAATGCATGCAAGAGGGGAATGTAGGCACTGTGGAGCTTCATCTTTGCTAGAGAACGAAAAAAACTTTTGAAAATGTTGCTCTCTCCTGTATGTCAGGGATTTTTTCATGTGTAGTTTTCCACTGTGCTTTGATGCTTCCCACAGCAGGGTGGGAATCTCAAGCACGTTTGATAAGGCGCCTCTTTCAGAGACCTATCTTATCTAAACAAAGATGGTCTACTTGTCAAGGACACAAGACTAAACAACAATTAGATTGATATGTATGTTTTTGACACCGCAGCTGCAAGTCACTTGAGCATGTTTACAATCCTCCTCACCAATCTTCTGCTATTTTCCCACAGCAGGTGAACAGAATCTGAGTGAAGCTCCACAGCTGCTGCAGCCTCACACTGCACACATGTCAGTATAAGCAAAAATGCATCAAACCTACACACAGCTGCCTCTATGGTGTGGTCATCACTGCTTTCATGGTTCCCTGAATAAGGCAACTCTAGTATTTGATAATGCTAGCAGAGCTGCTGGGGTATGAGTGCCTAGCAGTACATTATGAATCCTCTGTTAAGCAGTTCTGGGGACTTTACTCAGTAAGAAGTAAAACCAGAGTTCCTGTATGTATCTTCTAAGCAGCATCTGCAGAAGTGTATTCTTTCTACAGACATCTGTGAGGCCCTTAATTGCTATTACTGAATATGAGCAAAACTTAAAATGTTTGTAGTGTTTGACCATGGGATGTGATGATATCTGTCAGTGGTTTTGTATGACAGCCCCACAGACTGAAAGCAGGTAGATGTATCTTCATTCCAAACACAGACATTTGCTTTTTCTTTTCTGAGGTGAAAGAGCTGGGAAGAGCTTCAGGAAGTTTATAAAGTCCATTAGGCTGCCCTCATTTTAATGCTGTTCTTTCAGTCTAAAATTAATTTGTAAACTGTATTAGATGATGGAATCTGAAATAGAAAGGATGGTTCCTCTTTGGATGACTTCTGTTCTCATTTTGCCTGAGCTGTTGATGGGATGGTCTGCCTTCATTCAGTCTTTTATAGGAAACTGCACTGTGTTTCTGGAGGGAATGCTGGAATGGATTGGGGTGATCTCCTGGACATGACCTGTTGAAATGCAAATGTGAGAACTAACAGGCTTTCATGCTTTCCATTGTGCACTGGAGCAGCAGACTCTGGTGGAAGATACTGCCAAACATAGAAGATACTGCCATACCAGCTCTACAGATTCAGACAAATTTTACCACCTTGGTAACAGATTTACACAGGCAAACTCTGTAAAAAGCAGTAGTGCCTGTATCATAGAATCATTAAGGTTGTAAATGACCTTCAAGATCATAAAGTCCAACTGTCTACTAAATATTACCAGGAACACTAAACCATGTCCTGAAGTGACACATTTTAACATTTTTTTAAACACCTCCAGGGATGGCGATTCAACTAGCTCCCTGGGCAGCCTGTTCCAAGGCCTCATCACTCTCTCAGTAAAGAAAGTTTTCCTAATACCCAACCTAAACCTCCCCTGGCTCAGCTTAAGCCCATTTATTCTTGCTCTATCACTAGTGACCTGGCAGAAGAGACCAACACCCACCTCACTACAGCATCCTTTCAGGTAGTTGTAGGGAGCAATAAGGTTTCCTGACAGCCTCCTCTTCTCTAGACTAAACAACCCTAGGTCCCTCTGGTACTCCTCATAAGACATTTTCTCCAGATCCCTCACCAGCTTTGTTGCCCTTCTCTGAATGCGATCCAGCAACTCCATGGCTTTTTGTGGTGAGGGTTCCAGAACTGAACACAGTTGTCAAGGTGCAGTCTCACCAGTGCTGAGTACAGGGACACAATCACTTCCCTTCTGCTGGCTACAGTTTCTGATCCAGGCCAGGATGGCATTGGCCTTCTTGGCCACCTGGGCACACTGCTGGCTCATGTTCTTCTGGCTGTTGTCCAACACCCCAGGGTCCTTTTCCGCCATGTAGCTCTCCAGCCACTCTTTTCCTAGGCTGTAGAGCTGCCTGGGGTTGTGGTGACTAAAGTGCAGGACCCAGCACTTGGCCTTGTTGAACCTCATCCTGTTGGCCTCAGCCCAGAGTCCAGGTCTCTCTCGAAAGTCTTCTTACCCTCAAGCAGATGGACACTTGTGCGCAGTTTGGTGTATACAGTATAAACTGTATTATCTTGCAGGTGGGAACCAACGTGAGCTTGCCCGACAAAAGAACCTGAAGAAGACTCAGGAGATTCACAAAGGGAAAAGGAAAGAGGATAGCCTGTCTGCTTCTCAGAGGAGACAGAGGTAAGACCTTGTAGAGCTGAATGAAGTGGTTGGGGAAAACAGGTCAGAAAGAAACTAGTATATTAGCTGAAATAGCAGAAAGTACTTGGCTTTGATTCACGATCCATTCACATGCCAGAGCATAAACTGTGTATGTAGGTTTTACTATGTCTGTGTTAAACAGATGCATCTCTTAAGACTTCTGTCTTTTGAGCAGCTTTTTGCCTGGTAAAAACAGGAGAAGATTGTGTAATACTTTCTTGAAGATGTTTTGATCCATTATATCCTTTATTTCTAAAACTAAGAGAATTATAGAAGGTCTACTAATTAACTGGTCTACCTCATGGGGTTCTGTACTGAAAAAACTCTGAGTAATAGGAACAGTGTTTGCTTGCCTGAGAAGCCTTCTACTAATCTTTTTCCATCTTGAAATGGGGGTCGCTAAAGGGCAAAAAACAGGCTGGAGAAGGCTGCTTAGAGAAACAGTGAATCAGTGTCTGAAATACAGCTGTTTTGTCTTCACAGAGACTCTGAGATTATGCAGCAAAAACAAAAAGCGGCTAATGAAAGGAAGTCTTTGCAGGCAGGAGGACAATGAGCTACCTGTATGGAGAAGATATGAGTGCACCAGCGAAGCAGAATGGCCTGGAAGATAATAAGTGTCTGGCCACTAAACGTTTACTTTGCAGAGTTGTTCAACTAGCATTAGTTTAGAGTATTTTCTGGTTAGCATAGGCTTAGTTGTCTGGAGTGCTGCTTCAAAACTGACTACACTTTTGCATGCACAAAAATAAAAATACCAAGCAATAGCTAGCTTTACTCCAGCTTTTGCTGTGTGTTGGTTTCACTTAATGGTTCCAGTACGACTGAATTACTGAATTTCTGAATTTACAGTTAGACCAGATTTTCTTGTCTTAATTCATGAAGTACAGCTTCACTCGGAATGGAACACACTTGTAAGATGTGGTTAATCTTACAGAGGTCTGAACTGTAAATCTGAGCTTAAATTATTTTTACAATAAAATGTTGCATGAAATACTGTCTAATCTGGAATGGTTATGCTTGATTTCTAAAAATCTGTTGATTTCTACTATGTTTGCAAGAACCAACCCAAAGAACAAAGAAATGTGGAGAAATGTAATATAAATGCACAAGTATAAATAAAATAAGAAATGCAGATTATAGGCAGTATAAGCAGTGGTACCTGAAGATGTGTACCGCAGAAGATGCCTGCTGAGTTGCAGAATTCACTGCTGTGTGTAACTGACTGTAAATCTACTACTGATACTAACTTCAGAGGAACTGCTGGGTTGAAGTTAGTGAGCTGCAAGTATAAGCATATCCTGAAATTGCCCTGTCACTAAAGTGGCTTAAAATTGCTGCTTGAACCAGCCCCCAGAATAAAATGTGGTGTGAGAAAGTACAGCACTTGCTCTACAGTTGCACACTGGTGCTGTGAGCTGGGGGGGTGACTTTGCAACTTTTGTAACGGGTCCGAGGGCACGTGTTGTGCACTGGCAGGGCGTGAGGTAGGACGCAGCTGGATTTGGCAGTGTAATACCTGCAGCCGGTGAGACATTCGGCAATCGCCGGGCTCCTGCTCTCCGGTGGGCCGGGCTTTTCCAGGCGGCTTTCAGGGCTGCGAGCGCGGGGCACCCGCTGGCCGAGTTCAGCCAAAACCGGGCGCAGGGCGCGGTGGTGCCCCTGACCGACGAGCCGCCGATGGCGCCGGACGCGGCGGCTGGCAGCCGGTGGCCGGCGGGGAGGGGCGGGCCGGGGGCAGGTGACCCGCGGGCCCGCCCGGGCCCCCACGCCCTCCCGCCGCTCCGGCGTAGGCGGATGACGTAACCGCTGCCTGAGGCGGGGCTGCGTCGCGCCAGAAGTGACGATCAAGAGCGCATGCGCAGCAGGTGGCGGCGCGGGGCGGCCATGGCGGAGCGGGTGCTGTTCCGGCGGGGAACCGGGCAGGTGGGGCCGCGCAGGCGGAGCCGCGCAGGCGGGGGGACCGTGGTCGGGGGACGGGGGTGGGGCAGGGCAGGGGCCGCGGAGCGGTACTAAATGTGGCCTGTGGCCTCCCCAGAGCGATGACTCGGACGTGTGGGACGACACAGCCCTTATCAAAGCCTACGACAAGGCGGTAGCGTCCTTCAAGGTAAGGGAGCGGCACGGCCCTAGCGGGAGCCTGGGCTGGCGGCGCTGGGCTGTCTCTTACCGCTTCCCTCCTTTCTTTTCTTGAAGAGTGCTTTAAAGAACGGAGAGTGTTCGGAGCCCTCGGATAAGCAGGAGCAGCGCCAGAGGATGAAGCGAAAAAGCAATAAAAAGAACAGAAATAGGAGGAAGAGCAGCAGCACGATGCCTTTGAAACAGGTCGCCTCACTCGTAAACGCTAGCGGTACTCGTACTGTGCGGTGTGCTCCTCCGTGATACTCGCAAAGAGCTTCTTCATCACCTTGAGAATAACGTGCAGGGCTGGGCAAAGGATAATGTTACAAATCTTACTAATGGGTTACATTAAGCAAGTTCACTAAATACAAAGGAGAAGCTTTCATGGTGGGAGGAGTCTTTATTGTGGTTGGAACAAAAAATAGTTTAGAAAAAGGCACCTTTCTCTCTGATTGCCAATGCAGATATTTAATTCCTTATCTCACTTCTTTTACAGTGGAAAGTTGGTGACAGCTGTTATGCTGTGTGGTCTGAGGATGGTAACGTGTACCAGGCAACTGTTGCCTCCATCAACCAGAAGAGAGGTTCCTGTGTTGTTACTTACACGGGATATGGAAACCAGGAGGAGCAAGATCTGTGTAATCTACTTCCTCTTGCCTATGATGAAACAGAAAATGGGATGGCTAATCCTGTGGAGGTGAGGGACCCTTTTTTATTCTTCTGAAAGAGGAACTGGAAGTACTAGATTTTTCCAATATTTCTGGTCCTGTTGTTTAGAGTGAGAATTGATTCTGGATTCCATTGTGAATGGACACAGTCTGATGGAGGGCATGAAAGTGTCCTTTTAATTCTTGAGGGGAGGATGTGGGTGCGGCTTTCTCAGCCTTTTCCCACTAAAACTGCTTGCTGTATGCTGTTGAGTGCATCTCATAAAAATGACTTGGTCTTCTAGAATGAAAATGAGACTCCGTTTTCAACAGATGAAAGTGAAAAGTCTTCCCAGTCACCTCACAACAAAAACAACTGCACAAAAGCAAGATTCTCCCCTCAAAACCTACGTTTTCCCCCACCACTGGGAGCCCCAGGCCTGGGAAGGGTAAGCTCAGCCTTATCTAAAATAATTTACATGCCACTGTTAAGCCTGGAATTTTTATAAAGTCCGAGGCAACAGAATGATATCTGTACTTGTCTATAAACCAAACAACAGTATTTTGAGAGTGGCTACGTGGCTGCACATGTTAGAACCTGCCAGTATGTCATTTCATAATACTCTGGCCACAGTGTAGCCCTTTTGCAGTGCTGCTGTCTAATGAGGGAGGCCTTATCCCCAGATATTTCCTTGCATCAGAAAAGAGGGTTTTAAGGTATCTGTTGTCTAAAAAAAGTGCAGTGTTGCACTACACAGGACACTGAAGGCAGCAAAAATTATGACCTGGTGTCTTAGAAGCTCTAAGCTGTAGATTCTCTGTTGAATCATGAAGTCTGGGATATTGATACACTCTTCAGTTTTTGTGTCATGTAGGAGTCTAAATAATCCAGTGTAATGCTGCATTGTGTTTTCTAAACATTACTCTTTGCACAGGATTATTTCATAAGCTTTTCTCTTTTTTTCTTTCATATCAGTCAGTTTGTTTGTAAGCTCATCTTCAGGACATTCACAAGCATAATGGAATTTAGTCAACATGTGCCCCCAGACACAGAGGAGCAGAGAAATTACCTGCTTGTAGGCAATACTAGATATCTTTCTTCCTGTGAGAGTGTAACTACTGCCTTCTAATTCCAAAAAAAACCCTTTTAAAAATGCTTGCATTAACTAGAACCCTGTTTCAGCACCATTCATGTAATAAAAGTTTTACTTTTCCACTCATGGAATGCTCCACAGAAACAGCTACTGTGGGTTGTTACTGCAGGTTCATTAAATTGCTGGGTGTGTTGGTTTTAGTTTAAGGTATGTGAATTGCTTCAAATGATTCTCTTAAATAAAATCCTAATGCCTGAATTTTCTTTTTAATTTGCACTGCTTGATTTTTTTTTTTTTTAAATGTAGCCTGGATCAAAGTTAAGGACACCTCCATCATTTTTATCTTGCTGGCCCCCACCCTTCCCAGCAGGACCAATGGTAAGTGACAGAAAAAAGAGAAAGAAAGTGTCAGGGATGAGTACTGGTGATCACAAATTTTCTAACTGGATGTGCCACTGCCTGTGATTTTTAGAACATACTTCTGTGTTAGAGCCTGTATTTTCCAAGTATTTGATAACACATTCAGCTACATGTATTAAAAGAATCTAATGCACTAGGTCTGTTCTGCACTCATTTGTGACAGTGAAGCTGTTAGTAAGAATATCAAGTGAGAAATTATTTGAAGATTAATTTACATTTGGTTAACTGCATTTCACTGAAGCATTTAGTTATTTTCCCCTAATAAAACAGGAATCCTGTTTCTCCCAGTGTTTGGATTTTAATGTTGTTGGAAAGTACTATCTTATTTGTCTCCTTTTCAGAGAGTGCATTGAAGATGTATTCCTGTTTTTCATGTTTCGATCTTTTAGAATTGGTTGCTAGCCTGGGATATACCCTATTGAAACACAGGTGTTTCCTTTTGATTTCTTAGTTGATTCCTCCTCCACCACCCATAAGGCCAGACTCTCCTGAGGACGATGAAGCATTGGGGAGCATGTTGATAGCCTGGTATATGAGCGGTTATCACACTGGGTATTATCTGGTATGTGCTGCTTTTATCTTGAAGCGTCTGTGTAATTTTGCTTTTGTGTTGCTGCTGCTGTTTTCAGCAGGAAGTTAGATAAGGAGGGCTGCTTTTTAGATCTCTTGTTCCAATTAATGATAGCTAAATTTAAAGATATTTTGTATTCTTGTCCTTGAGTAGGTGTCACAAGAGGCAGCAGTTATGTGTAGTCAGTGTTGTTTTAGTCCATTTTTCTGCTGGAGAAGCCTGTTAGGTACTTCTGCAGCCAGTGTTTTATAGCCATTCTGAAACAACTAGTTCTGTCTTCATACAAAGGTAGAGTAAGTCTGAATATGTATATTATTCAGTACTCTCCTATATGTTGTATTTGAGTGTGAGTGGTAGTATCACACGATAGGATTTGACATTTTTGCAGAGACTATTCATCAGTAATTGTTTCAGGTGAATGTGAAGGACCAGCAGGAGCTGTTCAGCATAGTTATGAAAAATAGGTGACATGGAGTGTTGATTTCTGTTTTTCTCTGTACACTTAGAAATGAAATCACAGGATACATAGAAGACTGTATTGCAGAAGTCAGAAAGGAGGGATTTGTTGACATAGGCTATCTTCAAAAGCCTAGTTTTGGAATTTCTTGCTTCAGATTATATGTAATTGTAGATCACTTTAATTTACTAAACAAAAAGTATGTATTTGAAATTATTCCATAGAGCCACTGATTTTAAAGATGACATGCAGTTTGACTTTTGTCCTTTTTAAACCACACATTCTGATTTCCTCAGAGTTAAAAGCTGTTCCTGATTTCTAAAGGAAAAATTGACTAAAAACATGCAATTGTTCTGTGACTAAAACTTTTATTTCCATCTTTGTTAAAACAAGATTTTACAAAATTGTATCCTGTAGGGTTTAAAACAAAGTCGAATGGAAGCAGCAGTGGAGAGAGAAATGCATGGGAAATAACTGAATATCCATCACTGTTTTGAAGGATTGTAAGTATCCTAATTTTGTGCTAAACGAAGACACAGTGTTGTCTTACAAATTTCTTTGAAACTACAGTTTGTTTTACAAGCTCTCAAAAAGTTTTGAACTCCGTGCAAAAACTGTGAGCTTCAGCACTTCCATCTGCTCTTACAGCTCTCTACCAAGACCACTTTTGCCAGTTTTAATCCCTTCTTTCCTTAGCAGCTGTGGAATAGAGTCTTCTTGTCTAGAATGAAGGAAAGTTTTATTTCTCTGATGAGAGGTTTAACTACAGCATTTCTCTGCATCTGGATTAACAGTTCAGCTGACTTGATTTATGAACAGTTAACTCGTTGGCTTATGGGCTGTTGTGAAAATAAAAGGTTAAGTAAAATGCATTTTTTTGTGCCTGTGTACACGCCTTCAGAAGCAACTGCTGCTTTATACAGATGGGATAGCAGGATGTGTAGCTAAATTTTGGTTTTGGGGCAAGATCGACATCTCAGTTTGATATTGTGTGCCTGTACTTTTATTTGAAATCCCTTGTTTAGAGTTCTCCAGCGTATCATTTATTTCCTCATAGAACAAAAATATCTTTTCTCTGGGACTTTTGTGTGACAACACGTAATTTCTGTGCACTTGAGTAATTCTTGTTTGTTTATTTAAAAGCAAAAAGCTCTTGTATACTAATATTTGCTTCTTTAATGCCAGGTCCAAAGCTTTTCTGCTGAGAGGCGTCACTGATGGTTGATGGTGAACATCAGAATTTCTTCAAGACAATTAATCTTTACGTTTTCTTAACATTCAGCTGCCCCCAATAACAAGTAAACAAATAACTTGAAACTAGTATTGATATGTGTATTGAAATTAGAAGGCACCGCAGCAATGGTGCAGATATTTTTTTCTTGCCTGAAATGATTTTGTATTTTTTTTCCATGTATTAACAGTGTTGAAAGACTTAAATCTAAGGTTTAATTTCTCCCATTTTATTACCTTTCTTATTCTTCAGACTCTTTATTTGAATGGCCACACCAGAATTAGCAATTCCAGCGTACTGTTTTAGGAGGCAGCAATGTCAACTATAGGTGTGTTGCAGTGGCCAGTTGTGGCAATAGTGCACTGTCATCCTGAAAGAAGTACCTGGTGGTTTTGGTTAGAATCCTGAATATGGGAGCTGAAATGTGAGAGGCTTATTTGTTTTTGTTTCAGATGCTTGTTAATACACCTTTACTTTACAAACTTTGAATTTAGATGTGTGGTTTCTTTTGGGGTAGTTTTTATTTTTAGCTTCTGTAGACATCTGCTTGTTGGATGAAGGGCTGAAGTACACCAGGAAGCTTTGCTGGGTGGCCTTTTTCTGTGACCTTTCCTAAAAGCAACTTAGAAAAAGCAGAGTGTGGTAAGGTAATGTGAAGTACGGACCTAGATTTTAGCCCTTATTGTCTAACTCTTGTAGGACTCTAGAGGGTGCAGCTACAAAATGAGACAGTAATTTAGTAGTTTGCTTTCCAGAGAAACTAGCCAAATATAGGTCTGAACCTTGATGCATTCCAATTCCTTTGACTGTGATCGGGTGTCAGGAAATCAGTTTTCCCACAAATACTTGAGCATCATCTTAATTTCTGTAAGCTGCTTCAAAATCAACTGTTCAGCAACTAAAGAGGCTGTTGTGCTAAAGAGGCATAACTGCCCTCTGCCTCCACCAGCTGTTCCTGTGTTCATTTCTGGCATTCTGTTAGGAAAAGGGGTCTTTACCAGTACTTAACGTTAGTAAAATCTAGCATCCAATACTATTTTTAGTGCAGTCCAGACCATAAAGGGTTTTATGATTTTTTTATTTCACAAGTGATTCATGTAATTGATTCTATTGCAAGCAAAACAACTGAATAGAAATAATGTCTTTCAAGTCAGCTTTAAGGTATTGCTTAGGTAGTCACCATATTTGCAAACAAAGACAGGATTTTGTTAACATTAATCCTGTCTTCCATTCCTTGATCCTTTTACATTAACCTGTAGAAGAGAGAGACATACTGCATCCTGATAAAAATTTAACAGTATATGTTTATTTGCAATGCAGATGTGTAATTCTTAATACAAGAAGGAAAAGAGGGGGGAAAAAAAACCCCAGCAAAGCCAACACACTTTCATAGAATCATAGAATTGTCAGGGTTGGAAGGGACCTTAAAGATCATCTAGTTCCAACCCCCCTGCCATGGGCAGGGACACCTCCCCCTAGAGCAGGTTGCTCAGAGCCCCATCCAGCCTGCTCTTAAAAACTTCCAAGGATGGGGCTTCCACCACCTCTCTGGGCAACCTGTTCCAGTGTCTCACCACCCTCATGGGGAAGAAATTCCTCCTAATGTCTAACCTGAATCGACCTATCTCTAGCTTTAATCCATTCCCTCTAGTCCTGTCACTGCCCAACAGCCTAAACAGTCCCTCCCCAGCTTTCCTGTAGGCCCCCTTCAGATACTGGAAGGCCACAATAAGGCCTCCCCGGAGCCTTCTCTTCTCCAGGCTGAACAACCCCAACTCTCTCAGTCTGTCCCCACAGGAGAGGTGCTCCAGCCCTCTGATCATCCTCTCAATCTTCTCTAGTCTCGCCAGCAAGACGTATTGCCAAGGTAATGTTCAACTCCTAGAGGGAGGATGCTGCCCCTTCATGACAATAAACATCTTGAGGTCCTCTGCATCAGGGAGGCAACCCACCATTGCTGTTGTCACAAAACCAGACAATCAAGACACACTGGACAAAAGCCATCGCTGTTGGTGCGCTTGTTTTTGATCTGATGTGTCAATATGCAGCTGATGTCCAGCTCTTCAAAGGAGGCATGTTAAGTGTTCTGAAGAAGTTTCTGCAAACACTGTGTGTAGCATTATGGTTAACGAACAACAGGAGCTTTTCAAGTTTATGGAAACCTCCACGGTTTGCAACCATTGCTGGAAAAAAACCCAGACATCAGTAAGGTTTTAAAGGTGCTCAAAACCTTTATGAAACATGAAGGAAAATGCAGTGGAGCTGAGGTATTGTACATTAGAAATAAACCAAAGTTATTGCTATTAGGTTGAAAGAGGTACAATTTTGACCTCAACTCATTTAAACATTTTAAAACCTCAGTGAAGAGACTGATAAAATAGAGCATACTTCTGCAGACATGCCTAGTAGAATAAGATACCTGTGTGTTTATGAGTGTTGGAATAGGACACTTGCAGAGAAAGCTGATACACCAGCTTGTGCAACCACTTGAGGTTAGATACCAGACCATCTTTGCACAGGTGCATGATGCTGAGTGTGACAATCCCTTCCATGCCAGTGTACCATCACATAGGCTCTTCAGTCTTGCCTTATAGTCAGCCTACTTAAAAGAGGGGGGGGCTCTTGTCATCAAGTCATTATATATACTGAAATGTATGTCAAAGGAAGGTGGTATGATAGACTTAGCATTTGCTTACAAAAGATTTTATTTTCCCTAGTCCATGTGTGAGAGGGTAGTTTTATGACTGAAGTATTAATTCAATAAATATTGTAGTCACACAGTTTTAACGCGGCATATATGCAAATATAACTAGCAACAAGGTTATGAAGCTCTATTTTAAGTCAGTCTTTTTTTCCACTGATTATTTTTCTTGTAATTTATGTTGCTTTGTAGAAGGGAATGGGAACTAAGGAGGTATTTCAAAAGAAATTTCAGCAAAGTTATCTGAATACACTTTGATGAGCAAGCAATATTTTGGGCTGTGTTCTCACATTGGCTCACTGATAGATCGTCCAGGCAAATTTGTCCAAATTTGAAACAAGTAGTTGAAGCTGGACAAATATACACTGAAACTGGGTTGATCTGCTTTATCCCTCTGTTCTTCTGATAACCTAATAAGGTTTTTTTTTTAGCTGAACTTCAGTGTCTCACATCTTAACATCTTTGTCTTTCCTCCTCTTGCCTGCTGCCTCTGTCTTCCCTGTACCACTGCCCTTCCCTACTAACTCATCCTTCACTGAGGCTTCTGCTGCTTGCAGCCTGAGAATACACCTGACAGGATCCCATAAATGCACCTGTACTGCCCAGTATTCTGTAATTTTGAAAGCCCAGCACCAATCCCCTCTGATTTCCCCAAGCAGAAAATGCACATCCAATGACCACAGCTGCAACTCTTTATGCATCCAAGACATGTTGCCCTGACAGCAATTTTTCAGGGCCTAGTCTGAACAGTTTTTTTTCTATCTGGACAGAAGGGTGGAAAATCAAGTCAAATCATTACTCAGCCCACAGGCAGATAATAAATAGACTACATGGCCACAGTTTCTGGTTTAAGTATGTTATTTTGGTAGCTAGCATGAGGGAAAAAACTAGAACAGATCTAAAGAGTTTTCACAAAAGCTTTTTTCCCCACTAGGAAATGCTCATTGTGAAGATGAAAATATTATCAGAAAGTATTGTATCAAGACGCTGTCACCAGTATTCAGGACATGTAAAGAGGCAGATACTTAGGGCATTCCTTTGGCTTGGAATGGCCTACTAGACCCCACCAAAACCCAAGACTATGTCCTTTTTCTGCTACTTTTTAGGACACCCTTAAAGTAACAGGTACTGCAATCACCTGATAGCATAATAGGTTTACAGGGACTAACTCGACACGAAACACAAGTGCTGAAACATTTTTCTGCCAACACAGTAGAATTACTGCATTCTAGCCCGCCTGCAGGTATGAAGAGTAGAAAAAGTATAGAAGCAGCTATGTTTTCAGTTGAGAATTTGCCTATTGAAAGGACTTGACTTACACTCTTTACAGTTCAGACAAGGACAGATGCTTTCTGTTCTCCCCTCATCTCACTGTCTCTTGCTCTGGGGGCTTAGCTGAGGAGAGAAGATGACTCAACAGTTGCAGCAATTTATTTGAGCCTCAGAGTCAAAACAGCATTCCCATCTTCAATACAGTGACCATCAAACATCCAAACTCCAGTCTTACACCTTGGCAAGTTCATTGCGTTTCCCTAGCCTTACACTCCTACAAGAAAGTGAAACTTAACCCGCACAACTACAGACATAGCAGTAATAGAATTCAGGTAGCTTTGAGTTGTGCCATCAAAAACTAAAATGTGTTTTCAGCACATTTTTAACAGCTGTATTTGAGTTGCCTTGCTGAAGGCGTGGGTGAATAGCCACAATACTTGAAATCAATATTTGAAATGTCCCCCAACCAACTGGTCAAAAAAATCTTTGTTAAATTCCTACACAAAATACTTTATCTGTAAAACTCCACCGAAACCAAGAGCTTGTAACAATCAATATTTATTTTCAGGACCTCTTTTTTAAACAAATAATGAAACAAAGATGAACCACGTTATCATACCATTCAACTTCATTACTTTCACATTTACCAATATACATGTTACTCCCAATAAAATTCAGAAAAAGCTATAACTTTTCAGATAAACCCAAAGAGGACAGATCAGATACAGATAATTCAATAATACATTAACAGTAATAAAATTATTAAGATAAAACCTCAAGTTTGCTCCCTAGTCTGTGTTCATCCTTTTTTGATCATCTATGTCCTTCTTGTTTTGAGGTGCTTCAGTGAAAGCTATGGCTGAATAAACAAAATAGATTTATGCAAGAATGACACAGGACCATTTTTAAAACGACGTTATGCAGATAAGGAAGCAGGGTGCTCGTGAATGCAGCCAGGACAGCAGTGGAGAGAATCATGAACAAACAAATCACAATCCACACAAAATGCATTCTGACACACTTTACATATGTAAACCTGTGTAGAAAAGATACAAAAACAAGTCAAAGTAGAAAAAAAATTATCACTGTCATAGAACTACAATACAGCAACATTTGCATCATCAAGACATTAGAAATAGACTAAATTGCTACATCCCAGAAACCCAACTGAATTAAGAGTCTCTAACAGCATGGGTGTCTAAAGGGCTGATCTGAGTCACTGTAGGTGCTTCCAAACAGCTGAGAGGGGGAGCTTATTTAGGCAACTTTCTAGAAAATCCCTTCCCACACACTTTTACAGACTTTGCAGTCTAAAAGACTCTAGAGCAGAGTACTCTTGTTAAGCATGACATAGACCTACATGTATATTTTTCTGGTCTTTAGAAGGTACACTAACAGATCATCTCTACTACTGACACCCCTCAGGGCAAATTCCAGTGCAGTACAACGTACTTACATTTTGATCTTTAATTTCTCCCTGGCAGCCTTGACAACACCTACAAGCAAAATTTTGTATTTTAGTTGAAAAATAAGTCAAGATTATGTAAAATGGTGTTTAAAATACATCTCATACATAGCAACAATTATGGCAATTATTTCAGCTGTTCAGCTGAACAGACAGGGTGACTGTTAATGGGAACTACAAATATTTCTTATTGCCGGAACCTGAAGGTTCAACGGTGTCTCCAGCAGCAAAGAATCTGTTGCCATTTATTTTCACTTCTGTAACAAAAAAAAATAATTATGGGGTCTACAAGTACACTCATTATCATAAATGTGATTTGCATACCGTTCCCCCTGATATTCTTCCAGGGGAACTTCCTGAAAGGCATCCAAAGGAAACAAGTGATGGTAAGACCGAGCCAGGTGAGGCGCAGACACTAATGTAAGACCTGCAAATGAAGAGACATCAACATTATTACAAGAGAGGACTTAGTGAAAAGCTTTTCTTTATTAAACAAAGCAGAAAAGAAAACAGATTTTTTTTTTCATTACTTAATGGTTCAGAGCTTTTAAGAATTAAAAACCATAGAATTCTTTGACTGTTAGCTTGCATAATCCAAACCTAATACTTTCCAGAACTACCTCCAAATATAGAGAACAAGCAAATTGCACAAATTTCTAATTAGAGGGTTCAACTCGGTCTTTAGAAGTACGTTGACAATGCACAGTTGTAAAGTTACCAAGTTTTTCATTTCGTGCTACAAACAAAAATCCAATCACAGAAGAGTCTTCCAATGAAGTCTAAATGCACAACTCCTTGGGAACAATGGTTGGTTCCGCTCTTTCACATCACCAGTTACAATGGTACACAACTACAAAGCTCTACTGCAGCCTGCTATAATACTAACACAGGTCTGCTGCTTTCAGCTGGGATAGAATTAATTTTCTTTGCAGTAGCTGGTACGGGGCTGTTGGGGTTTTGGGGAGTTCTGTTTTCCTTCTTGTCTTAAAGAATTTTCCCATCCTTGTTTGTCAGGGAGGTAAATTGCTGTGCTTAAGAGAGACAAAAGGCCCTGGCCACAGGGGTAGGGGTCCAGCCAGCTGAATAAAGGGGGTTGGGTGCAGCCCCTGGGGTCTTGTTTTGCTCCCTGCATTCGAGGAGGAGAAGCTGCCCTCCCTCGTGGTGCGGAGAACTCATCCCCGCTGCATGCCCTGCTCTCCCTGGTGCCTACCAAGGATCCGGCGGGACACCGGGATCAGCTTGGAGAGAGGTCGTCCCCGCTGCGTCTCCTGCTTCTCCTTCTGCCCCTGCTGCCTCCCGAGGACCCTGCTGGACACCGGGATCGGCTGCCCAGGGGGTTTGTGACACAGGCTTTCCGTCGGCCATTGCCCCGTGAGGCCTGAGCTGGCTCCGGAGCGGCGGGGAGACCATGGCGCCCTCCCTGCTCCCCGGGAGCCCCGAGAGGCTGGCACTGGGTTCCCTGTGCTGTTTTCCTGTTACTGCCGTAGTTAGTGTTGTTTGTTTGCCTTGGTTTATATATATTTAGTAAAGAACTGTTATTCCTATTCCTCATCTTTGCCTGAAAGCCCCTTAATTTCAAAATTACAAGCATTCGGAGGGGAGGGGGTTGCATTTCCATTCCAAGGGGGGCTCCTGCCTTCCTTGGCAGACACCTGTCTTTCAAACCAAGACAGATTTTGGCGCCCAACGTGGGGCTTGAGGGCATCGAGAGGAAAGGGTGAAAAAAGGAATAACAGTTCCTGGGTAATCTAATTGTGTGTGATGGATATTGCAACCTTGTTCGGCAGCACCATGTGGTGTGGCTTGCCCCGGTTCGCATGGCACATGGTCGTGGCTGTGTTCCTCCCCTTTGCAGCTCCTTTTCTAAACATGGATCCCCTGGCTAAGGTCACTGTGGCTGTTATCCAGTTTGCACCGTGGGTTGATAAAGTGAGGGATTCATGGGTTTTCACGTTCCTCTGGAGTGTGAGCACATGGATACAGGGCTATCACACACTATGTGTATGTTTCTGGGGTTATATGAAAAATGGTACCTTCTGTGAGGAAATAACACGGTGGGAACTTTTCTCCCAACCCTTCAACCAGTTCTTTGGGCCTACCCCACCGGCTTTTGAAGGGTTTAAATTTCCTCTAGATACTAGCCAAATGCTGTTGATAGGCCTGCTCTATTTAGCATTCCCAGGTGTAGATCAGGTATTTGTGAGGGAGCCAGGGCCCCTTTCTCTCTGGGAGCGACTTTTAACAAGTGTGAGAGAAAGATTTGTTCAGAGAGAGAATGCAGGAGTACCATCATAAAACGCAATGGAAGACACTCGAGGAAGCAATCCAACAGCTAAGAGAAGTGACAGTGTTAGAGGTACTCTTTGGGAGGGATGGACAGCATGATAATGACCCCGACCAAGTCAGGTGCACAGGGCAGATGTTGTGGAGCCTGGCAAGATTAGGGCCACCGCAATACGCCACCTTCACTGCAACCATTAATGCTGAGGACAACCGGGAAACAGTGGGCTCCATCGCCAGCAGGTTCCGGTATTACGAGAGTATGGTCAATGGCCCAGTGAAGGCTCAGGTCTCTGCTGTGGTTAGGGACCTCAAGGAGGAGATTGTGGAGGAGGTAAGAAGAGCATTTCCTATGTGGCACCAGTGCGAGTCACAGACCCCAGAGTCAGAGCCCAACGTCCCCCAGCTAGAGAGAGAGGATACACCCCATGAGCTGAGCTGTGGTTCTTTCTGTGTGACCATGGGGAAGACATGAGAAGATGGGATAGGAAACCCACTTCTGTTCTGGCAGCACGGGTGCGTGAACTAAAAAGGGAAAACACTAACCAAAGGGGTTCCACCAGAGTGGAAGTGGCCTCAGCCTCCCATGACCGAGCTGCCAGGTATTACAGAAGGGAGGATGATATGTCGGATCCCCTAGAAGGAACCTCCCGCACATATGCCCAGGGAAGGAATGATAATCAAGGCTAGAGGGGCCCTGCCTCTGGCCAGGACGAGGCATGGGAGAATCGTGTTTTCTGGACAGTGTGGATCAGATGGCCTGGCACATTAGAGCCACAGAAGTATGAAGCTTTAGTTGATACTGGTGCGCAATGTACTTTAATGCCATCGGGACATGTGGGGGCAGAATCGGTTTCCATTGCTGGGGTGACCGGAGGATCACAGCATCTGACTCTGGTGGAAGCTGAGGTGAGCCTGGCTGGGAAGGAGTGGCAGAAACATCCAATTGTGACTGGCCCAGAGGCCCCGTGTATTCTGGGCATAGACTTCCTCCGGAGTGGCTATTACAAAGACCCAAAAGGACTCAGGTGGGCATTTGGAATAGCTGCTGTGGAGGCAGAGGGCATTGGGCAATTGAACACCCTGCCTGGACTATCAGAGAATCCTTCTGCAGTTGGGCTCCTGAAGGTGGAAGAGCAGGCAGTGCCAATTGCCACCTCGACAGTGCACCGCCGGCAGTACCGCACAAATCGAGATGCCGTGATCCCCATCCACAAGATGATCTGTGAGCTGGAGAGCCAAGGGGTGGTCAGCAAAGCCCACTCACCCTTCAACAGCCCCATTTGGCCTGTGTGCAAGTCTGATGGAGAATGGAGATTGACAGTGGACTATCATGCTTTGAATGAAGTGACTCCACCCTTGAGCGCTGCTCTGCCGGACAAGCTGGAGCTCCAGTACGAGCTGGAGTCCAAAGCAGCGCAGTGGTATGCCACTACTGACACTGCCAATGCTTTTTTCTCCATTCCTCTGGCAGCAGAATGCAGGCCTCAGTTTGCCTTCACCTGGAGGGGCGTGCAGTACACCTGGAACCGACTGCCCCAGGGGTGGAAGCACAGTCCCACCATCTGCCATGGACTGATCCAGACTGCACTGGAAAAGGGTGAGGCTCCAGAACATGTGCAGTACATCGACGACATCATTGTGTGGGGGAACACGGCAACAGAGGTATTTGAGAAAGGAGAGAAGATCATCCAGATTCTCCTGGAAGCCGGCTTCGCCATCAAAAAGAGCAAAGTCAAGGGACCTGCCCGAGAGATCCAGTTCCTGGGGGTAAAGTGGCAAGACGGACGGCGTCAGATTCCCACCGAGGTCATTGATAAGATCACGGCAATGTCTCCACCCACCAACAAGAAGGAAACGCAATCTTTCCTTGGTGCCATTGGCTTTTGGAGGATGCACATTCCTGAGTACAGCCAGATCGTGAGCCCTCTCTACCTGGTTACCCGCTAGAAGAACGATTTCCACCGGGGCCCTGAACAACAACAAGCCTTCACCCAGATCAAGCAGGAAATCGCTTGTGCGGTAGCCCTTGGCCCAGTCAGGATGGGACCAGAGGTGAAGAACGTGCTCTACTCTGCAGCTGGGAACAAGGGTCTGTCCTGGAGCCTTTGGCAGAAGGTGCCTGGTGAGACTCGGGGACGACCACTGGGATTCTGGAGCCAAAGCTACAAAGGGTCCGAAGCCAACTACACACCAACAGAGAAAGAGATCTTGGCTGCCTATGAAGGAGTCCAAGCTGCCTCAGAAGTAATTGGCACAGAAGCACAACTCCTCCTGGCACCCCGACTACCGATGCTGGGGTGGATGTTTAAGGGAAAGGTTCCTTCCACGCATCATGCCACCGACACCACTTGGAGCAAGTGGATTGCCCTCATCACGCAGCGCGCCCGTATTGGAAACCCAAATCGCCCTGGGATCTTGGAAACAATTACGAACTGGCCAGAAGGTGAGACTTTTGGATTATCCTCTGAAGAAGAGGAGGAGCAAGTGACACGTGCTGAGGAAGCACCCCCATATAATGAGCTACCGGAGAGTGAAAGACGATATGCCCTCTTCACTGATGGTTCCTGCCGAATCGTAGGTGCTGGCCGGAAATGGAAAGCTGCTGTATGGAGCCCCACACGACAGGTTGCACAAGCTACCGAGGGAGAAGGTGGATCGAGCCAACTCGCTGAACTCAAAGCTGTCCAATTAGCCCTGGACATTGCTGAAAGAGAGAAGTGGCCAAAGCTATACCTCTACACTGATTCATGGGTGGTAGCCAACGCCCTGTGGGGCTGGCTGGAAAGATGGAAAAAGGCAAACTGGCAGCGTAGGGGAAAACCAATCTGGGCTACTGCTGAGTGGAAAGACATTGCCACTCGGGTAGAGAAGCTACCTGTGAAAGTCCGCCATGTAGATGCCCATGTCCCCAAGAGCCAGGCTAATGAAGAACATCGTAACAACGAACAGGTAGATCAGGCTGCAAAAATAGAGGTGTCCCAGATAGACTTGGATTGGCAACACAAAGGCGAGTTGTTCTTGGCTCGATGGGCCCATGATGCCTCAGGCCATCAGGGCAGAGATGGTACCTATAAGTGGGCACGAGACCGAGGGGTGGATTTAACCATGGACAGTATCTCCCAAGTTATCCATGACTGTGAGACATGTGCTGCGATCAAGCAGGCCAAGCGAGTGAAACCCCTATGGTATGGTGGGCGGTGGTCCAAATACAGGTATGGGGAGGCCTGGCAGATTGATTACATCACACTGCCTCAAACCCGCCAAGGCAAGTGGTATGTGCTCACCATGGTAGAAGCCACCACAGGATGGCTGGAGACCTACCCTGTGCCTCACGCTACTGCCCGGAACACCATCCTGGGCCTTGAAAAGCAGGTCCTTTGGAGGCATGGTACGCCCGAGAGAATTGAGTCTGACAACGGGACTCATTTGAAGAACAGCCTTATAACCAGCTGGGCTAGGGACCATGGCATCGAATGGGTGTACCATATCCCTTACCATGCACCAGCAGCTGGGAAGGTTGAGCGGTGCAATGGGC
Organism: Todiramphus chloris collaris; assembly: GCA_025345505.1. Classification (NCBI taxonomy): domain Eukaryota; kingdom Metazoa; phylum Chordata; class Aves; order Coraciiformes; family Alcedinidae; genus Todiramphus; species Todiramphus chloris. The sequence goes on from JANVCC010010406.1 coordinate 3,739,684, forward strand.
TGCTTAAAACCACACTGCAGGCACTGGGTGGGGGGACTTTCAAAAACTGGGAGATGCATTTAGCAAAAGCCACCTGGTTAGTGAACACCCGAGGCTCCACCAACCGAGCAGGCCCCGCTCAGTGTGACCCCTTGCAAACAACAGCCGGGGATGAGGTTCCAGTGGTACACATGAGAGGTATGCTTGGGAAAACTGTTTGGGTAAAGTCTGCATTGAGCAAAGACAAACCCATCCCTGGGGTTGTTTTTGCACAGGGACCAGGTTGCACCTGGTGGGTGATGCAAAAAGATGGGAGAGACCCAATGCATACCTAAAGGGGACCTCGTTTTAGGTGAACCACTCATGGCATTGCGCTTGTATCCATATCTGCATGCATATATGTATATAATTAGGGGTAATGCATGTGTGTATATAGTTTAAAGGTTTAAGTTTGGCGTAACATGTTAGTATGGAAAACTTCGGGGTGGATATTGTTGGGGTTTTGGGGAGTTCTTCTGTTTTCCTTCTTCTCTTAAAGAATTTTTCCATACTTGTTTGTCAGGGAAGTAAATTGCTGTGCTTAAGAGAGACAAAAGGCCCTGGCCACAGGGGGAGGGGTCCAGGCAGCCGAATAAAGGGGGTTGGGTGCAGCCCCTGGGGCTCTTGTTTTGCTCCCTGCATTCGAGGAGGAGAAGCTGCCCTCGTGGTGCGGAGAACTCATCCCCGCTGCGTCTCCTGCTGTCCCTGCTGCTTCCCAAGGATCCGGCGGGACACCGGGATCAGCTTGGAGAGAGGTCGTCCCCGCTGCGTCTCCTGCTTCTCCTTCTGCCCCTGCTGCCTCCCGAGGACCCTGCTGGACACCGGGATCGGCTGCCCAGGGGGTTTGTGACACAGGCTTTCCGTCGGCCATTGCCCCGTGAGGCCTGAGCTGGCTCCGGAGCGGCGGGGAGACCATGGCGCCCTCCCTGCTCCCCGGGAGCCCCGAGAGGCTGGCACTGGGTTCCCTGTGCTGTTTGCTGTCACTGCCGTAGTTAGTGTTGTTTGTTTGCCTTGGTTTATATATATTTAGTAAAGAACTGTTATTCCTATTCCTCATCTTTGCCTGAAAGCCCCTTAATTTCAAAATTACAAGCATTCGGAGGGGAGGGGGTTGCATTTCCATTCCAAGGGGGGCTCCTGCCTCCCTTGGCAGACACCTGTCTTTCAAACCAAGACAGGGGCTATGGTTTGAGTATGTGCTGGATACAGTGTTGGTAACACAGGGATGTTTTTGTTACTGCTGAGCAGAGGTTACATAGGGTCAAGGCCTTTTCTGCCTCTCACACCATCACACCAGTGAGCAAGCTGGGGGTGCACAAGTTGGGAGGGGACACAGATGGGACAGCTGGCCCCAACTCTATATATAAAGCTGGGAAAGAAGAAGGAAGGGTGGACATTTAGAATGACGGCCTTTGTCTTCCCAGGTCACTGTCACACATGCTGGAGCCCTGCTTTCCTGGAGATGGCTGAACACCTACCTGCCAGTGGGAAGTGGTAAATTAATTCCTCACTTTGTTTGGCTTGTGCATGCAGCTTTTGCTTTACCTATTGAACTGTTTCTCTCAACCCACAAGTTTTTTTACTTTTACCCTTCTGAAGCTAACAGGAAGACAGCTGTTCCTCACACAATATTACTACTATAAAAAATGCTAATCGTCCTTACAGCCCTTAATTAAGGCCAGGAAGGCACCACAGGTTGCACACACTCCCACGGGCAAGGGCACTGTCCTTTTACTGCAAAGCATTCTCTATCTCCATGGCCTTGCCCTGAGGAATATGAAACATTGGTGTGTCTGAGAAATCAAGATTCTTGAGGAAATTATTGTAACTCGTACACAAACCGCCCTTCTTCCCTGCTTTGCTCTAGGGCTTTTAGTTTATAACATTATACCAAGGAATATGATACAGCTTTACTCTTAGAGGTATAGTCCTGGAAGTCTCTTGTATGAAGCTGACATGCAGGTTTCTTAAAGCATCGCTGGCTTTTAATTCTTAAGTTGATTTTTTTTTATCCCTTAACTCTCTTACCAGTAACTCATACTTCATCTGCTCGCTTTGCATTGCTACTCACCACAGATTTTGCATTCCACAGGAAGTTCACAATACTTCGCTCTGCACTGGGGACAGAAATATCCACCCAGTGTAAGACCCGGCTCACTGTTGTTTTCCAGTTGCCTAGTGCAGAGAGACACAATTTAATACCTAAAAGATAACACCATAATAATAAATAACCACAAATACTACATAGTTCTTACAACAAATACGTTAAAAAAGTTTCAATTGCTTCCATGCAACAGTTTCACATGTATAGAAGTGTCAGAAAGCAACTGATAGGGTGAGATATCAGTAACCAGATTTTCCCACATAAAGGAGACAATATATATATACACTGTAAAAAAATGTAAGTTATGAAAGATAACAGCATGAGTATTTCAACTTACAGATGCACAAATATTCTGTATTGATTTTAAGATACACATTAGTACTTACCCTTTCAAATAGCAGACACTGCTTCCTTCTATAAATTCAGACGCCCCTATCATCCCTGAAAACTATGATTCCTTTCAATGAGAAGAGCACTGGTACACTAATAAAATGAGGCCTCTATTTTAAACTTCCCTTTAAAGTCACTTCACTAAATATAAAAGAAGTACTTTATTCCAGATAATACCCATCCTCATCATTACCTTCATAGTGGTAAGAATGCTTAAACCAAGAAATGCAAGTAAAGTTGAGAGCAATTATATTAATGCCTTGTAGCACTCTTGTGTCTAATCACTGCACAGTGCAACTAAAAAACATTTGCTACCTTCAAAAATTTTTAAATGTTTATTTTAAAAAGCATATTTAATGGAGAGAACTATGGCCACATACCAGATGTTCAAGTGGAAACAGAATTTCTACTTAGAAGTCACAAGACATTACTTCCAATTTTTTTTCCATGTTATTTTGTAACATTTTCACTGACAAGCAGATTTTCTAAATATGACTAATTGTTATTGAATTCTAATCAGCTTGTTGAATTCTAAGTAACTCTACTTACACCATGCTGAAGGATGGCTTTGCATCTTGATCAGATAGACAAGCAATAGTATGCTGAGGAAAACCTGAAGAGAAAAACATCCCATATTACCCGTTTTAAATATGCAAGTAATCTTTTAGTTTCTTACTTCAGTGGACGAGTTCAAAGACTACCCTAAACATTAAGGTCTATGTCTTTTTTTTGTGTTTGTTACAGGAGAAGTAATACACTCTTACCAGGTATCAAGTTTGTCCTAAAGGTGTCTCCCTGCATCCAACAACAAATGTCTTGTTGGACTTCCCCCAAATGAAAAAAATCTTTTAATAGATTTCATATTAACTGAAGTTCACTGGAACCTCATTTTTGAAGAGCAGATAAAAAGAAAATTATGTAGCATGGTAGGAAAGTAGAAAGAGCACTAGATCAATGTTCACTTGAACAATGTTTTTAAATTAAGGGGAAAATATTTTTCTGTATTTATTTTTTTCATTAAGGGGAAAGCATATCCAAGTGCAGTAATGACAGATGAGACTACAGCACTTTACAAGGCTGTAACAGGTATCATTCTTTCTACCACTTATTTTTCACAGCTCATGTCAAGCGGGCAGTGAATCTTCCTGACTGCTATTCAGGCTTTACCTATAACAAGTAACTCTTCAATATTTAAATCTATACATAAACATACATACTTATCTGTGAAATCAGGTGGATGAAAGTGAAAAATCAGTGCTGTAATTTGTGGTGTGAAGAGTTCCTATTCTGGTTTAACTGCAGGCTTAAATTCTCAGGAAAAGATACCTAATTTATTTGCTGATAGAACATTGTAACAGTTCTCCCGACAAACATGTACTACATGGCTGAACAGATGGCTCTTACAGTCAATTAAGCTTGTAATACTTGCCTTCTGCAGGCAAAAAAACAGAAGGAGAAACAACATAGTTTTCCATCCTTCATTTCAAAGTATTACATTTATACCAGTTCGTGTACAAGCAACATCATTCCACTTTACTGTTTCCAACTGCAGTTGAGTCATTTGTCTTATTTAATTCTTAACTGTATTTAAAAGATGACTACTTTGCAGAAACAACATTTAGTAAAATAATAGTTAAAATTAAAAAAAAATTCAAACAGTTGTGCTGTGTTTATTACGCTTCTTACTATTTGTATGGCTTTAACAAGAAAGATCCAAAGAAAGAAAAAGACAAGATGTGCAAATCTTGTGCTAGGACTTTAATAAAACTGTATCCTACCCATGCGAATAAGGGAGCACTCGGAATTTGAATTGGCAGGTGGAGGACTAACATGGTGCATCAGCAGCTCCTTATAATGAGTTTCATCTAAAATAACGTGGTATGTTCCTGTCACAAAGAAAGAAATGCCTTACTCTCAGATTATGAGCATATAAGAATACAAACATATTCTCAGAATGACAAAATACAACTTAAGTAAAAAGAACAAACAAAAAAAAATTATTTAGTAAACCCTGTTCCTAAAAATGTCCCGTTAATGCTACTGAAAATGACAAGTTTTAAAATTATTAACACCAGAATGTTTAATTAGATATGAAGGCCCATAACTTCTTCTCCAACATTACACTGTAGTGTAACGAAACTATCATGGTTACCGTTGTAGTAAATGGTATTAACATGTTACACTAATTAAGCTCCACATCACATACCTTTACATGTGCAACACTACATTTTAAAATATATGTATTTCTTCTCTTTAGAGATAATAAATTCACTAAATACTGTGCATTTTGTAGATTTGGAAAGCCCTTCAATTTTCTGCCAGAAAAACCAAATATTAATCCTTAAATATGAAAATGCATTAATGAATATATGACAAATTGTTTACTTAATTTTGATTTTCAACTTGTATTAGTAGTGTAAGTACTGAGCATCAGATACATACCACCAGTTTCTCGGGCAAGGACTGTACAAACTCGAACTTCAGCACTTAGGCCGATGACAGATACTCTGATTTTAACTGCTTTTAAACACTTTGGGGGGGGGAAGAAAAAAAAAAAGCATACTTAAATTGACATGCAGAAGAGAAAACAGTAAAAAGGTTCAAAGTTTTAAATGAAAATTAATTGTCGATGAAATTGCAACCGTCTGGTTTTAGTCTGACAGCTTGGATGTTCAATGCAGTAGTCAAACTTCACTTCTGTACCTTAATTAGGTCATAGATGTTGGCTGGATCACATGTTGTCAGACTGCTGAAGATGACCAAAACCTCTCTGCTTGTATGTCCCGGCATGTGCCTAAAGAAATTATATAGTTAATTTATTTCTGCACACTAAGCTGATTGTCTGCTGAAGTTTCTAAGAACTTTAACATACTAAACTCAGAAAATATGATATGAAGTCCCCTACAAATGATAAAAGACTGTGGCCATGATCCTTCTCCAGGTACCAGAACTTCACCTTCCAAAACCTTTCCTTCTCCGTTGTGTGATTGTTACATAACTGTTTGCTCTAATGCTTAAGTTATCCCAGTACCCTGCCTGTATTCTCACAGGTAAAATTCATCTTCAAACCAGCAACATTGCACTGTCTTCATAAAATAAAAATCTCTCATCAAATGATAGGTGTAAGTCCATTACTTTTAACTGCTTTTAGTTCTTAAGGGAGAACTCTTCCAGCTAGTCATTCCAATAATTTTTTATGACATTGACTATTAGCTTTGTTCTATCAGTGTTTCTATCTACAATTATTTGCTAAAGTAGTCTTCCACAAATGTTTACCCCATCTCAATACCTCATATCACAAAAAGGTTTTTTATCCATTCTACCCAAAAATGTACCTTTCTAACATATATCACAGGACTCCCACCAGATTACGGTGATTCAATGCTGGGGTTTTTTTTCCTGTTCTCTTACCATTACTAACCCCTAAATGTCCTCCCTCATACCTTAGCCCTCTAGTAAAATATAATTGCACGGTCTTTCATCACCCTATTCACACATGACACGGGGCCTACAACAAAGCTGGGGAGGGACTTTTTTTGAGGGCTGGTAGTGATAGGACAGTGGGCAATGGCTTCATATGGAAAGAGGGTAGATTCAGATTAGAAATTAGGAAGAAGCTTTTGACTACGAGAGTGCTGAGACACTGAAACAGGTTGCCCAGAGAAGTTGTAGATGCTCCATCACTGGATGTGCTCAAGACGAGGCTGGATGGGGCTTTGAGCAATCTGCTCTAGTAGGAGGTGTCCCCGCCCATGACAGGGGGTTGAAACTAGATGATCTTTAAGGTCTCTTCCAAACCAAAGCATTCTATGAATTTAAGACATAAAATCATCTACTTAAAGTACACACCTTTAAATAGAAGCATCTTGTGTTAAAAAATTAGCTTCTGCACTACTACCATATTTAACTTCTTAACAGTTTGTATTGTAAGAGGTGTCTTTTAAAGTCTCAGGTCAGCACAATTCAAGACACTACTTGTAAAAATTGCTGACTCTGCCCGTCCAAAAATTCACAATCAGAATTATACTGATTACCAAAAACAAAGGCAAAAAACTAACCACCTCCATGTACATACTAACTTTAAAGTCTGCATGGCCAAATTTAGGGAATTATATAGAGATGGCTCTCCAGTGCAGTTCATATCCACTGCTTTCTTCAGAGCAGTTATGTGCTTTTTTGAGTTACCTGTAAGGGAAAAAAAACAATTCACCTGAAATATGTAGTGTAAATATTTCAATTATTTTGATATTTAATGAAGTGTACTTGTACAACACCACTTTTCAAACTGTGACTTACAGTCTACTAAGAAACTGACCTCTTGATCAGAATGTAGAAAACAGTACAACACTGTATGAACAGGAAAGCATTTACTCTACAGGCACTGAATTGTTAGAAATTTTAAGATGTCAGAAAGAATAAAATCACTGTTGCGTATTATTGAAGGGCTTAACATGATTAGTGTGAAGAGATCACAATATGTTTCAGCAGAGAGAGAGAATTAGTTTTAGTTTCCGTTATCCTTGAAGGACTGTTCCTCAAAGGATTGACTGATTCTCAAATTCTTCAAAGATGCTCTGGTTTTACAGGTAACTAAAGAGGAAAAAATCCGTGAAGCCACGTAGATTGCTAGTGACAGAAGGAAGGCACCAAAGAAACTCTCTTCTTAACATCTGGTCAGATCTCAGAGATGTCATAAAATACAAAATTAACAAGCAGGGTGAGAAATTAACTATGGGAGACACAAAACATATTTTACTTGCAATCTGCATACGACTTGATCATGAACAAGCATGTGATGACAATTCTAGATCAAAACAGACCAAAATAAAGACTCTAGTTTCAGATAACTTGCAATAACTTATTTTTTAAAATTAAAATAATGATGTTAACACCACTTCACTTTCAACAGCATTATCCAGGTAGAACTTATAACATCAACACAACAGATAAAAACATCTTCAATTTAAAGAAAGTATACTACCTCCCTACCTGAAAGTTCTGTCATTTTTTCAGCTCTTTTACTCTTGGTTACAATTAAGCCAACCTGGAGAAAGGGAAAAAAAAAAAAAAAAAAAAAAAAAAGGCAAAACTTTTCTTAGCATGTTAAAAAAGTAAGTTGATTTACATTTTTCTATATATTCCCTATTACTTCTTTATGGATCAGAATTACTTAACTAGACAGGTTTTCTTGTAAGTGAAACAACAGCTGCACAATGTTCTGCATCAGTTAAGAGATCTTCCTGTATTTCCAGTACTTTAACAAGGTACAAAAAGACATCTTCTACAATTCTAAACGGCTGAAAAAAATATATAATCATATCTTCTGTGTTAGAATTTATGTTTAGGAAAAACGGAACAGATGGTTTCTTATTTTGTATTAATTCAGGCAGAAACAAGAATTTCACCAGATGGATGCAAAGGAACACATCAGTTGAAAGAGTTTACTAGACAGTGGTAAAACTAACTGTTAAAATAGTTTCAGTTACTTGTTTCTTGTATGGCTGTACATACCTGACTAATAGGATTTTGGTCGAAATACTCCTCAACAAAATGTTCCAATAACTATAAAGACAAGTTGAGACCATTAGAAATGAAATACAGTTTTATTCCACATGCATTAAGTATGTGGTACTTGCAAAACATCCAATATCATTAATTAAAAACAAACAACTTAGGAGAAAAACAAGGGGGAGATGAGCTCTTCTTTTCCCTTCTTCTTTTGCCCCATGCCCTTCCTCCTGTACGACCAATTCACTGTAAATTTCAGAAACTAGCCAGCCTTATTTTATTCATGTGTTAAAGTTCTTGATTACTGTTGATCTAAATGGAGGCTTACAGCACACCAAAAAGTACTAATCTGTATAAAATCATTGAAACCCAGGATACCAATGCTTAGCGTTTTGCTGAAGGAAACCATGCAACACAAGCTGTACAGTTCAAGTCCTCCCCAGTCTGAAGCAGCAAAATCCAACTCAACTCCTGCACCCATTCAAAACAGAATTCATCAAACCTCAACTGCAAGTAAAAAAAAAATCTAGATGTGTAAGGAAAGCATATTTGTTCTTTCATATCTCATTATGGGCAACACTTCAGCTTAATTTCCACATAGTTTTCATAACGTGTCTTTCCACAATATGTCCTTATAAAGTGTCTTTACTGTACAGAAGTACTTGTGGAAGGCAAACTAACGTCACATGGATTTTACTACTCAAAAAACCAGGAGAATTACAGACTAGCAACAGAAACAAGGGAAAAAACATAGGGAGGAGACGAGGGCTGGGGTTATGCACATAATCTAGTCACAGGAGACTGATGGGTTTTTTCAAATGAAAAATGGAACTGGTTTACAGAGAAACAGTGGATTAATAAGAGGAAACTTTTGAGTGCAAAAATACCTTCAAAGTGCAAGTAAGTCTGTTCGGTTTTAAATCCTGGTCCTCCATAGTTCTTGATCCATCAATAACCACGTAGAGGTGACGCATCTGCATTTTCACCATAAGCAATCATCACTCACAGAACAGCTATTTAAGTGAATTGTTCATTATTCCCTTTACTTAAAAAAGCAACTAATTCCTCCCTCAAGCAAGGAAAAGTCACTATAGCAAGCTATGCAATCAATGGCAAGTGAAAAAGTAACGCATTTTTTCTACTTTTTCTTCAAAATTAAAAATGCAACCCCAGCGTAACATGAAAAATGCACACTGTTCTTCTCTGATGATAAGGTACAAAATATGCAGTGTGCACCTTCACCTCTTCACCTGGAGAGCTCAGCACTGCATGAAGTAACGTTGCTATTTACAGGTTATTTAAATCACGCCCACTTTCCACATGCAGTTGACAATGCAATGTTTTTAGTCTGACTGCTGTCGCAACACACACGCTGGTACCACGCATGTTCCAAATCACCAATGTGTGAGGTTAGCAAATGTGACGCTCACTCAAAACAAGGGCCAGAAGGAGGATCTGGGGAACTAAAGGCCTATGAGCCTGACCTCTGTACTGGGGAAGATGACAGAGCAGATCACCCTGAGTGCCATCATGCAGCACATACAGGACAAGCAGGTGTTCAGGCCCAGCCAGCATGGATTCATAAAATGCAGGTCCTGCTCGACCCACCTAGAGGACGAGGGAAAGGCTGTGGATGCTGTCTACTTGGACTTAAGCAAAGCCTTTGACAGCTTCCCACAGCATTCTCCTAGAGAAACTGAGTGCTCATGGCTTGGATGGGTGAACACCTCACTGAATAAAAAACTGTCTGGATGGCCAGGCTCAGAGCGGTGGTGAATGGGAGGTAAGTCCAGCTGGCGGCCGGTCACCAGTGGTGTTCCCCAGGGCTCAGGCCTGGGGCCAGTTCTGTTTAGTATCTTTACCAATGATCTGGATGAGAAGATCAAAGGCATCCTCAGCAAGTTTGCAGATGACACTAAGTTGGGCAGGAGTGTTGATCTACTTGAGAGTAGAAAGGTTCTGCACAGGGATTTAGGCAGGTTGAATCAATGGTTTGAGGCCAACAGGATGAAGTTCAACAAGGCCAAGCACCGGGTCCTGCACTTGATTCACAACACCACCAGGCAATGTTACAGGCCTGGGGAAGAGTGGCTGGAAAATACCCAGTGGAAAAGGATCTGGGGATGTTGGCTGACTGAGTATGAACCAGCAGTGTGCCCAGGTGGCCAATGGCATCCTGGCTTGTATCACAAATACTAGGGCCAGCAGGACCAGGAAAGTGGTTTTCCCCCTGTACTCAGCACTGGTGAGGCCATACTTCAAATACTGGATTCAGTTTTGGGTCTCTAAAGACATGATGCTGAAGTATGCCCAAAGAAGGGGCAAGGAAGCTGGTGAAGGGTCTGTAGGACAAGTCTGGTGAGGAGTGGTTGAGGGACCTTCTCCCAAGTACCAAGTGACAGAACAAGGGAAAACAGCCTCAAGTTGCACTAGAAAAAAATTATTTTGGGTATTAGGAAAAATATCTTCACCAACAGTGTCATAAAGCCCTGGAATAGGCTGCCCAGGGAAGTGGTGGAGTCAAAATTCCCCGAGATGTTTAAAAGCAGTGTAGATGTGGAGCTGAGGGAGTTGGTGGGTTAAGAGTTGGATTTGATGATCTTAAAGGTCTTTTCCAACCAAAAAGATTCTATGATTCTAAGAATCACCTCCACCTCTTGAGTACTCAGGCTTCACATTCCACCCTGCCAACAAAATAAGAATGTTTAATAAAATAGAAAAACCTCTGGTGGAAAACACAAGCTTTTGTCTCAAGCATACTAAGCCAGCAAAAGCGTATTTTAGATGAGGCATACCATGTCCAGCCATGTAGTTTTGGACTCAGGACAGACAAGGGTAAAGGCATTATTAACATACCATTCCAAGTCGAACTTGTCCATGGTGCTCATAGAGTCTAGTAAAACACAAAAGGACTTAGGTAAGATGAACAGGAATGAATTGTTCCTAACACAGAAATGTGGAGCAAACCCAATATTAGACCTCTGGCAAATATGAAGTCATAACAAACCACAGACACTTATTTACATTGAAAAATCAGACAATTCAATTGCAAACAGATTTCATGTCACTTAGAAAACAAACACACAAACAACTATTTCTTAATACCAGTTATAATGGAACTTTAAAAGTTTTGCACAAATTTGAATGTTTTAACACAATCTGAAATAAAACAGGTACAGATTTCCTGAGAAATTGAAACACAAATCTAGCACCACGATACCAAAACAGAGTTTAAGGCATGACCTGTATATTGAAAAAAGCAGAAGGATTTTCTGTGAGTGGCACAGACAGTGACTGGGGTGCTTTGCACAGTGCTTCACCAGACCAAGACCTCCCTTCTTTAGCCAGCGCACACCCGGGCTATCTCACCTGTACACCTTCAGTCTTAAGATATAAAAAAAAAGGTAGTGTTTTTTCCTGGCACAGCCGAAAAGCTGCAGAGCTCTGAAGGGGTGAGGGCACAAGAACACTTTGCAAATGTGCTGACGCGAGTGCTCATCCCACACGACCCAATTTCAGAACAATTACGCCCTTGTAACTGACCAAAGCAGCACGATTAGGAGGCTCGTGGCAACACGAAGTACCTTTTCCTCTTTGCCTTGAAGAGAATGTCCTCGATGGTCGCTTTCAGCGATCCGGATTCATCCTCTTTCAGAATTTCCCTATGCAAAACAGACCGTTACTGAGCAGGAGGGAGACGTTTCTCGTCTTTCACAAGTTAGAAGGTGAGGGGAGAAAGGGAAACCGCACCATGTTCTTTCGTAGCCCCCTTCCCAGCGCTTCGTCCGCTCGGGTTCGTCGTCCATGTCCGCGGCCCTGTTCTGACTCTCCGAGGAGCAGCGACGGCCGCTGGCGCCGGCTGGGCACCTGCAGCTCCCGTCTGAGGGGAAACCCCTTTACGGCGGGCGAAGGGGCTACGAGAAGGAGGAGGAACGGACCCCAGCCGGGCCGCCGGCCACCGCAAGGCGCGGGGCGCGCTCAGGCGAGCCGGGGCCGCCGCCAGGCACAGCCGACCCGGAAGCGCCCGCCTCCCGTCCCGGTACGCCGCCAACCGCGCCCGGCTGCGCTCAGCGCCGCGCAGCGGCCGTTCCGGGGGCAGCGGCGGTCACCCCGGCGGGGACGCGCTGTGCCGCTCGCAGCGAACGCGCGCTGCTGTGTTGGTAGGTGTGAGCTGATCACCGTCCACCGCTGCTGGAGCAAACGCTGTGAAACCACGCTAAACTGCGCGGCTGCAGCTTCCCGCTGTCGCCCCGACGCGGCTGCGCCCAGGGGAGGGCCGAGGGCGCGGCGGCAGCGCTGCGCCGGCTGCTGGGGAGCGGAGGGCGACGCGGCCCGGCCTTCGGGGGCTTACAACAGAGGCTGGTTCGCGTGGGTAAACGGAGGGGATGGTTTACGTACAAGCGCAGCAGTTCAGTGGTAGGCCGAGTGTCGGGGTCTGTGAGAAGGAGAGGTGGTGACGAAAGGGGAAGCTGCGTTTGGCCAACCTGGTAGCCTTTTCTGAGCACCAAGGCGCAACGGGTGCAAAATGCAACATGGGAGGTTCCACGTAAACATAAGGAGAAAATTTTTTTTCACAGTGAGCGTAACAAAGCACTGGCACAAGCTGCCTAGAGAGGTTGTGGAGTGTCCTTCTCCAGAGACTTTGAAAGGCCGCCTGGACATGTTCCCGCGTGACCTGCTCTAGGTGATCCTGCTCTGGCAGAGGTGTTGGACTAGGTGGCTTTTCAAGGTCCCTTCCAACCCCGAACGTTCTGTGATCCTGTGAAAAATGCAGCCCCAGGGTGGGCTGGCCTTGCTGGCCCCTACGTGTGAGGGGAACAGGTAGACAGGCCTGGCAGCAAAATGAACTAAAAGCAGAATGGGATCAGAACTACCAAGATCTGAAATCTGCTGTGAAAAAAATAAATGCATTTACATGTAATTTACATGTGCTTATATGTAACTCTTACATATCTACAGAACAGAGTGCCACACACCATAGCAGAGAAGGAAAATTACTGTATTGGTAGAGAGGATGAAACCAAATGACACTTAGAGAGTGCGTATCTTTCAGAAATAGGAGGGAAACAGGAGGAAACAATAAATCATAGACATTTTACATGTCCTCTTAATTCCACAAGGGCTTTTATCTAAAGTATTAGCACGGCATCTAGAACTGTACAAATGTATTTATTTTGCATGAGTAAAAATGTTAGTTTTAATATCTTGCATTTCTTTCCCACAGCACAAGCAAGATGAAAACGCAGTTATGCCAAAGCGTAGGCTCACACTCAGAAAGAATCTGAGAGCTTTTCAGAATAAAATCAAAATACAAGAGGTTTAACAAATTCGTTTCCCATGTTTCGATGTTGTGTGATTATGTTTTGCTTCTACCTAAAATAATTCCGAACAGTGCTGATCATCTTGTGCCTAGACCTGGAGTTTCCATTTCATAAGCATGAGAGGGAGGGTCAGCTCAATAAAGCCAGAAGTAGTTTCAGCCAGCTTTGCTGTAGTGCAATCATACCTTTACTGGGTACAGTGGAAGTGTATTGAATTACAGGAGAGTTGCTGAGCATATGTTTCTAAGAGGTATCACTCTGCATCCAAGTGAGACAATAAAGGAGGAAGAAAACATTAAAACAGTAGTAACATTTCCTTAAATGGGAGTATGAAAAAACCACTTCTGTATCCTTCAGCCTGTTGCATTTATCAGAAGCAATTTGTAAATATAGGGGAAACAGAGGAGAAATAAATAAGCTTTCAGTTAAACCACACCTAGGAAAAATCCAAGATATTTTGAAGGAAAGCAATGAACACTATTAAAAGTGGAAAAAAAGGAAATTCTTCATTTAAAAAAAAAATAAAAATCAAGGTTTTATTCGAGGAACTGAAATAAAGTTGGTAGTTTGATCTAATCCCATTAGCTCACACGCCATCCTTTCTTAAGGAGGGAAAAGTACAATCCATAAAGTGTCAAAATGGAAAAGCTGCCGCAAGCTGACAATTTTAATAGAGAAACGAGACTTCTTTCAAAACGGGCATATTTTTTATTGTGAAGGTCAAGAATTTCAATGACAGACAGGAATGCAGGATATACAGTGATTTTCTAGATAATGATTGTCCCAATGTTTCAGGATCCCACCACAATTTTGAGATTAGTAAACTAAATATGGGATAGCTGCTTCTATGATTTCAAATCAGTTATTTTCATTGCCACAAGTATTTTCAGTTGACACACTGTCATGAAAGCTACTCCACCCTACTGTGCAATACAAACTTTTAGTCAAGTGTTAGTAAAGAGTATCCAGATGTTGCCACAGTTATCTTGATCATGGATAGTGGATATCCAGCTGTTCATCATGGCAAACCAGAAAAATAAAAGGAGCCCTTTATTCAATTCCAGTTTGAAAAAATACTGTATTTCTAGAAATAGCCAGTCTCTTGGACATTTCTCATTGTAGATCTGTGAAGCCAGACGAGCATTGTCTAAGAGGAAGTCTGAAGGATAAAAGCTCTTGTTATACACACTAAGTGTCTGAGGACCTGCTAAGTGTGCAGACTGTCAATCTTCCGAAGAAAAATCAGAGTCAGCTTCCTTTTATCACTTTATAAACATTAGCCCATCCTTAAACTTGGATTAATCTTCTTCTCCTGGTACTGATGCAATGCCCAGAACTCCCACTGAGAACAACATGAGAAACTTGGGTGTTGAGTGGGAGGTCATTTAGATTGCGGGGCTCTGGATAACGACCTATTTTACAAATAAAAATTTAACAAGTATACAGCACAACAGGTATAAAACATAAGGCCCAGCTCCTTTATCAGGTAGACAGGTTTCCTCTTCTTTGATAAGGGTAGAAACCTGAACCAGAGAGAGAGAGAGGCACCTGGAATGAGAGGGAGCACAACAGGCAGCACTGACTGTTGCCCAAGTCCCAGCTCATGAAAATACTGAGAGACACCTTCCAGGTAGACGAGACTTCAAGAAACAACGACGAGACAAGGCTTTCAAATTAAGGAGGTGCTGAGTTTTCAAACTCTCTCACTGTTCCCATGATGTCTTGTGTTATTTACTTCATTCAGTGAAACTCTTGGAATTAAGTGGTTGATAAGATTGGAATGTCAACTGTGTAACCATGAAAGTGGGTTTGTAGCCATCAGTGTGGTGTGAATGATAAGGACTCAACCACCAGAAGGGACATAACTGCCAGAGTGAGGTACACTAATGCATTGCCAGTACTAAGGAACAGAGCTGGTGCTACCGTCCCTGCTCATTTAGATCAGGGAACAGCTTTCCTGATGTCTTGCCTTTAAATGAAGGCAAAAGTTTAAAACTTTCTTTTAAAGAAAAAATGTTTGCTAACAAAAATTTGTAGTAACTTTCATCACAGCACCCTTTTCTAATAAAATGCCTTTATAAACAATAGATTAACATGGCTATACTGGTAGTTCTTTTTGGTTTTTTTCAAATTAAAATATATTTCAGAACAGACAAACTGCAGTTGTAGAAAACTGTACAAAGAAACCATCAATGCATCTAACAATTTTAGTAAGTTAAAAAAGTAAATAAAGATGTGAAAAAGGATACAAAGAGAAAATCTATCAGCTTATGAAAACATCTGCATATACAAAGGTATCCCCAAGATAAAATATAAAAATATACATTGAATATATGCAAATACACTATGGAAAACATGTCTATTAAAACATTTTACCTGGCCTTATAAAGGATACTAATAATTTATACTTTGAATAAGAAGTAATTTTGCAGTACTTACTCTCTGAATGACGGTTCACAAACAGCTGCTGCCTACACAAGTCCTGTTACTTGCTCATGATGATAGTGTTTTGCCTTTATACCCCTGGGTTCCTACTAAGACAACCCAGAAAAGGCATGTGCAGCACACTGGCCTATAGCAACATTAATGGAACACTAACACAAGTCTCATCCTGAACCTCTATTTCTTTAAGGCCACACAGAAATCTGTTGCACCACCTCCAAAGAGGTGAATTAAAAAAAAACCCAAACGACAAAACCCCCAACACACTCCCCCCCCTGCCAAACCTCCCCTCTGGTTGCTTAAATAGGAAGCTGTTTTCCAGCTCTTATTGAGTGAAATTCCACATAGTTTCTGACATACAGCAGAGCATTTGGAAATCCAATACAAAACATTGTATTAAACTAATTTTTGACTTGTCAAAATCATTCATTATTATTAAGCACTCTACCAACCCTCAGCCAGAAAGAGCATTTCAACTCTTTCTGGTATCATTAAGATGTCACCTATAAATAAAATCTGAAATTGCTAATGGCATATCTGTGCAGACGTTTGATACAGTATTTAGAACTGCTCTCTCTGGTGGGCTTCGAAAGTTTGCAAATACAGTATCTTCAAGTAAAATATTCGTATTTAAGAGTCCAGGCTGTGTAGTGTCTAACAAAAGCAGAATTTTAGAACTCTTTTTTCTAAGTTTATCCATTAACTTCATCACATTCTGGATCCGCATACAAAACCTAGAAGTAAAGTACATCATCTAAATGAGTGACAAAGTGATTAAGCAATCCCCATCTGAGTGTAAATAAATAGTTTAAAATAGGTGTATCCATTAAAAAAAATAATAATTTGAAAATAACATCCACAACATGAAGGCGTAGCTAAGTTTCTACGTTCCAATTCATAACTTTATCATAGTCCTGAATTCGTTGTTTTATGTGAGAAAGCTTATTCTTCAGGTATTCACAACGCTCCTTTTTCTCCAGAAATGCAGGATCCTGACAAAAATACAAAAACCTTTACATTAGCATATTACATTTTCAGTCTCTTCCAAGAATAGCCTGTTATCAGTTATCTTCTTGATAAAGGACAGCATAAAAATATTATTTAAAATTCACACTCTTTTTCCCTGGCCACAATTTCTTATTTCCTGCTTCCTCTTCCTTCATGAAAGACTGGAAAAATAGGTTCTGCTTTTATATGATGTAGTTTCTTAGTAAACAGAGCAGTTTTTAAAGAGAAATCTGCAAATATAAATAACATACTACTATGTAATTCAGTTTTTATACGTCTTCTGTGGTAAGTCTAATAATTCTATCCCCTCCCCCACCAGCAATGAAGTTTAACAAGCATGGAAACAAAATCTGAAGTCCAAGGGGAAAAAAAAAAAATTATAATGTATGGTGTTTCTAATGGAACACAGGTGTACATTTACTGCCCACATTTGAAAAGAAGACAGTGAAATCTCTTGGACTGCACTAAAAATTACTTTTTGAGAGTCCAAGTTCCATGCCAGAAAGTCAATATAAAACTTCTTTTCAAGGGTCAGACTTATGTTTCCTGCTGTTAACTTATCCGTTGGCTGTGTAAGTTAGTGAATATAAATGACCTGGATCCTCCAAAATAATCAGCCTTCTGAATGCAGAATGCCAAGAGATGAGACAGATTCTCAGAAGATGAAAATGCTTAACTGTTTGGGGTATTTTTCCCATCTGACTAATGAAATCATTACTCTCAACTGTTAGCTTGAATGGAGTGGGTTGTGTCCCAATGTTATTTGAAGTTTTTAAAAGACACAATATGTAAAGCCCTGTAGGAGCTACAGACACCCTGAGCTAGCAAGTTCTACCTAGTGTCAAACACATTGGCTATTTACACTCCCCTTGCTATTCATTAGATTCACTACCAATGTAAAGCTGTAAATACTCACATTTTTCTTCTTCTTGTATTCTTGAAGAACTTTTGATATCCTTTCCTGTTCCTAATAACGAAAAAGACCACGCATTCTTAAACACTTTCAGTGTGCTCCATATATTCATGTAAATTCTACAAAATACTCATCAGAAGTGAAATTCTTATTTGGTCAAGCTATTCCAGTTGTAACATTTTAGTTGTAAATCTTGTACTAGAGAAAGAGTGAAAGTACATTAACTCCCTCCAACTCAAAAGCTACCAGCATGAAATAAACCCCAAACAAACAAAACCCCAGAAAACATATACACAGCTTAACTGGAACTTGATATCCTGGACTGATGACTGAAAAACATATTTGGGGAAACTCTCTCCCAGTACTTCACCATCAGCATCAAAAGACACTGTGCCCCAGTTAAAGGTAGTCACAAAATGCCCAACACCACGTGTGATTTCCATGAGCCTGCTTCACAGGTACTTACATAAAGGCTTTCAGGATGGTGAGGGAGCTGTCTCAGCAATGCATCCAGCTCATCAAATTTTTTTAATACAGCATGAACTTCCACAGACAGCTCTTTATACTCAGCAAACTGATCGTTGAATACTGCTTTGTACCGGTCTCGCATTTCATTTGTTTGAATTGCTGGGTATTTCCTAAAAAAATTAATAATAATTTAAAAAAAAATTAAAATAAATAAAATTTCAAGGACTAGTTTTCGAGATGGGACTTCAATAAGCACACAGACCTTCCACCTTGATAGCATACTTCTGTAATTTGCATGTATGTTAAGCACTGAAATCACAGAATTACGAAATGTTTGAAGTTGGAAGGGACCTCCAGAGGTCATCTTGGTCCAACCGCTATGCTTAAACACGGCCACCTAGAGCTGGTGGCCCAGGACTGAGTCCACATGGCTTCCAAGTATCTCCAAGCACGGAAACTCTACTGCCTCTCTGGGCAACCTGTGCCACTTCTCCGTCACCCTCACAGTGAGAAATATTTTCTGAATATTCAGGTAGAACCTCCTGTGTTTCAGTTTGTACCCTTGTCTGTGGGAAATAGTATAAAAAATCATTTATGATCTCACGCTTCACCATGAAAAGGCCTACCCTTTAAAAGCGAGCACATTACAGATTTAGCACTTTTCTAAGTATAACAGTTGTCAAATTTCAGGGGCTAAAACAATAAGTAATTTCCCCCTGTATTGTTTTTTTCTAAATTGTGTGATTGTCTTCTATTGCTTTGGCAGTTACCGTACTTCCTAGATTACAACACTTTATTTTAACATTTGAGGTTTGGGTGTTTTTTTGTTTTTTTTTTTAATTTAAGATTCTTTATTTATACTACTGGTTCTATGTCATTATCATCAGCCCCCATTCTCTCTATTTTTAACATCAACTTAATAAAGAATTACGAGTTCCCTTGGCACATTCATGGCAGAGAAACCATGAGTTTATCCATGAGAAGTGCTGAGCAAAAAACATCATTCAAGTATTCTCAAGTTTGTTCACCAAAGCCACATCACTTACGCCAAGTAATCTGGCATCACGATTGGTTTAGGAATGTGGCCTGCAGGGATATGACCATTAAGCAGTTCTGGTTTTCTTTCCACTGATTTAAGCTGCCTGTAAGTGGCCTCTTCTTTTGGTCTATCATCAATTTCATACTGTTTTAAGAGAGAAAATAAAACCAAAATAAGTTCTTAATGAAATCAGTTTTACTTCAAATGAAATATACAAAACCCACAAAATACTCAACTCATTTGAGGGCAGAAATGTAAGTATGAAGAAGGAGTAGAAGCACATCACAGCTATTTCTTAAAAGCCTTACTGTAATTAGGAAATTAGAGTAAGAGTTACAGTCATGTTTGTCGCACAGTGTCTATCTTCAGTTTATCCTAACAGCAGTACCAGTGGCAAATAAATGCTTCTTGGCATTTGGAAAGATCTGTCTTGTATGTCTTAAAATAATTTAAGGAAGTTTTCTTGGATATCCATCTAGTTTGTAAATGAACAGGAATCACTCTGGAGTTTTCTTTTCCCCTTGTATCCTACTGCACACTTTATCCCTTGATCCGGAAACAAAAAGCACAGGGAGTTTTGCTAGAACACGTGAAAAAGGATCCTGATCCAATACTGAAGCAACAAAGAAAACAGCAGAAGAAAACTCACAGTGTCTAACAACAGGCATTTAAGACTGAAAAAATTCCACCACAAATTCTATGGGAATCATCACCATCTACTGTTAATGACCTTATGCACTCTTCATGGTGTATGCAACTTCATCTTTCTGCAGCAGAAGCACTAAAACTGCTGTTTCTTCAAAATGGACAAGGAGATCTTTGGAGCAGTCTTGGAGACACTGGAACAAGCTCAACTCACAGAGCACCCACACCACTGTGCTTCCACTGGTTCTCCTCCAAACGGAGCAGACAGTCAGGAGGAAAGACCGCCTCTGAAAACTGCAGCACACTGGATGACATGCTGTTCCAGCTACATCTGCTGCACTCTCTGATAAATACTATGAAACTTGGCACTCCATAAAAGAGGGGATGAGCACACACCAAGGCAGTCATCAGATCTGCTGGACAGTAAATGTTATAAACTAGTAAGTGTTATAAACTAACATAACATCCAGGCTACGTACTAGTACTAACTTCTTTACAAACTTCTTCTGAATCTTCTGGGTAAGAGAATGTTGTCTGGACCACATTAGAGAAGTAAATCATATCTCTTCCAAGACAAATAAGTAAATAGATAAATCAAAATAGTCACCAGAAAAAAAAGAAAAAAAAGAAAAAATCCAATCAAAACATCGACCATCAAACAGAAAAATAAAATTGTATTTCCTACCTTCTTTTCTGGAAAAGAGGTCTGTGTTCTCATCTGTCAAAAAATTGAAAGAACTTTTCAGTTTTAGCACAGACATCTTAATATCTTAACTTTTTTCAAAGTTACGCTGTTGAGAGAATTGCATTTATATTTAGGTATGAAGAAATTTACCATGAAGAGTATTTTCAGATCAACTAATACAGACTGTTTAAGAATGGTGGAATGAAAACAGCCGCCCAAATCTCAGAGCACGGCTGTAAGGAACAGCTGGCAGGAAATACTCCATCCGCTTCCCAGCCTCCTTTATTAGTTCACATTCCAGCCCGTATTAACTCTCAGCGACACTCTGTAGCCCAATTCACTGCCTAGAAAACACAGCAGTGCACGAACCAGCATCTCACCCAGCAGCTGTTTTTCCACACCACCCTCCAAAGCCTAACCCACATTATATAAGTATTCCCTCTAGAAATACTAGATTCATAGAATCATTTAGGTTGGAAAAGTCACGGACAGTAGCAAGAAAGACTGATGGAACACCCTTCTGTATAATACCAGCTCTCTCCTATGAAAGTAACTTAAACCTATCTTAAGGGAGGTTCAGCACATGTGTAGCCTTCAAATACATTAATTTTTTATGCTGAGCTTACTTATTTTTTAAAGGGTTTTTTTTTTGGGGTGTTTTCACATGAAGGAGGTTTAACACAAATGACTTTGAATTCTCTAGTTGAAAGTGTTAGTGGAGTTTATCATTAACCAGGCAAGTATTCATGCTTCTAATAAGGGTACGGCCAGCAGTAATGCAGAATAGTTGATGGGAAAAAAAAGATAATGTTAATTGAAATCTGAGACATCAAAATCTAGCCAATTCTGTTATTACTATTTTTTTTTGACAAGTATTGTAAGGAAAGCTGAAAAGACATAAAAAAGTAGCTCAGAGTTTTGCTTGCCAGGTAAAAATCAGTATTTCATGTTACAGTCATTCACACTAGCACTTGATGCACTTCAGGCGTTGTCTTCAAATGAGGGCTGGGTGGCTTTCAGCCTAACCCTGATAAACAACTGAGCAAGCATATTGTTTATTTCTTCCTTTGTTTGGAAAGGGAACACCGGGAAGTACTTCATCAGCTCAGGCAGGAAGAGAGCTTAGCCTTACAAGGAGAACAGAGCCAGCTTTTCTGAACAATGTGAATAAAAAAACAACCACCAACAACAAAACCTGTCCAAGAATTTGGATCAGACATCTTAAAAACGCATTTCATTTGGCAATCTCAGATACTGTTAAGTCTGGTGACAGTCTGACCCTCAAAAGCTACAGACCAGGTGTGAGAAGACACCTGATACAACTCCACCTAATGCATGGGAAGCTCTTATAGCTGCTCCCCACCACACTGTTCCTGGTAGATACAGAAAGGTAACTACTGGCTTACCTCCTGTTCCATCAATTCCCTGTGCTTCCTGGCTTCTTCATGCCTCCATAACTTTAGAGAAACCACCGCACTGATTAGATAGACGATCACTGTGACAAACAAGAAGATGATGGCTGCTGTCTGGCCTCCCTCCACTCGGCAAAAAGATGCGTTTATCGGCGTCTTGAACAAAGGGTAATAACAAAGCCCGCCTCGGTTCGTATCGTTGACGTACACGATGGCGGCCGACATGTACAGAAGGAACATGGCCACGTTAATTCCGAACTCGGTCAGGGGCCACCAGTTGGAGTCGAGGAGGATGGTGCGGTAGTACATCGACATGCCCAGCGCCAGCAGCACGATGGTGACCACCCACGCGGTTCCCGCAGCCACCAGGACGAAGGGCGTTTTGGGCCCGCTGTAGGAGTACCCTCCATAGGCGCTGCCGGCTCCGTAGCCGTAGGGCTGTGTGTACCCGAACATGTTGTACCACTCGTTGTCCTTGTGCACGTAGGCCGTGACGCAGGCGAAGACGGCGGCGCCCAGCAGCAGCTCGGCCGCGCCGAGCAGCCGGAGCAGCCCGGCCCACGACTTCATGTAGCCGTACCGCTGGCGGTAGGCCTCCTCCCGCTCGCTGTACGTCAGGCCGGTGGCAGCGCGGCGCTCCAGGGAGCTGAAGGGCTCCTCGGGCAGCATGGCCTCGGCCTCCTTCCGCGAGTTGTAGCTCCCGCCCGAGCCTCCGTACGGATCCTTGTAGGAGCCGGGCACCGAGTGGGGCTGCGGCCGCGGCGGGGCCGGGGAGGGCGGCGGCGAGCATTCGACCCCCTCCGAGACGTACCTGATGTCGGAGGCTGTGCTGTCCCAGCTGGAATCCTGGTTGCGCCTCCCCTTGAAGAAGTTCTTCCACGAGTCCGGGATGAACCGCCGGACTGGCTTGAGCTCGGCCGGCCCTCCTGGGCCGGGGCTGCCCGCCCCGGGGAGGGCGTCGGGACCGAAGGGAGGCTGCAGGGGGAGCGGGGGGGGCGGCGGCAGCGGGGAGCCGCGGCCGGCCCCGCGGGGCGGCAGGGACCTGCCGGGCCTCCCGCCCTCCGCGCTGCCGCTCCTCGACATGGCCGGCGCTCGGTCCGGCCTCAGGCGCTTCCTCGGCCGCCTCTCACCTACCCGACGGGAGGGACCTGCCGCGGAGTCCGAAGGGCAGCCGCGCCGAGCGAAGGAAGGGGGACGGCCCCGCTGGAGAGTGCGTGGGGGGCGCGGCCCGAGAGTACCCGGCGCTGCGCTCCCCACCGGGCCGCCCTCGGCACCTGCGCCCGCCCCGCCCCGGCGGCCTCACCTGCGGCGGCCGAGCGGCCTGCGCCCGGCGGGGCGGGCGCCTCCGACCGGC
>JANVCC010010406.1:3763090-3789486 GCA_025345505.1 Todiramphus chloris collaris
CCCCCCAGCACGGCTGCCGTTTACGGAGAAAACCAGGATGCCACCCCACTAATCTCTACGGAGGACAAAGGATGTGAGGACTTCTGTGCGACTGTTAAAATTTCCCCCCGGATAAATTATGGCAATGTTTTAGAAAAATGAGATCAAAATAATTTTGTTTATCTGGGAGAGGGTTTTTAAAGCCCGTTGAGTCTGTCGATGTTACTCTGTAAAGCAAAAGGTAAGCAATGACGGTCTAGTTAATGCAGTCTGTGGGATTTCCAAAAGGCTTCTCACCAAGTCCCCTAAAAGCTTTTAAAAGAAATCCTAAGCCTTAAAAGAACACTTAAGCCTAAAAGAATGACATAATAATAACGGCTGATAAATAATTAACAGATAGGAAATGGGGGATGGGAGCATGAATGTTAATAGTTAACTCCCGCAGTGAGGGAAGTTGCCAGTGCAGCTCCGCAGAGACCCGTGGACGCCCTGGGCTGTCCAGCACACTCCCAAACTCACCCCGTGGAAAAACGGGCAAAGAGTGACACGAGCAACTCTGCTGGTGATGTCGAGTTCGACAGGCCTGTAAAGATGTGGGCTGTCAGAAGAATCATGCTGGGACTTTATGAGGCTTAGTGACAGGGCGGTAACAGGACAAAATTCAGTGTACTCAGAGACTGGAAATCCATGCAGTAAAAAAAAAGGGAAGAAGGATTTAAAATAATGTGTCATGAGGACACCAGCTTATGTATTTATAAAGTATCACATATCCCTCACTTCTGTCAAGGCAGATAATTATTTTTTTTTTTCAGTTAAATAGGTTCTTGGTATAGTTTCAGACTTCACAGGAGAGCTCAAATCTTGGCTATGTGACTAGAAGCACGTTTATGCACCCGCTCCATGGGTATACCATATGTGGGGTTTTTAGTTAGGCAAAAGGATAGGTAATAGCTACATTTTGGGTTACAAAAAATGTGCCATTATGCTTACTGATTGAAAAATCCTCAGAAGTGTGCAAGAGTTACACAGATCTCTCACCTTGTTTTTGTGGTAGTACAGACCGCGCAACCCTGTCTGGGTCTCCACAGAGTCTCACTCCTGGGCTGCACTAGGAGAGGCTCCTGAGCTGCAGGACAACAGGCCCTGCTGCTCTTTCTTAGGTACTGCTGAGGGCTGAGGAGAGCAGCAGTGTGGAAAACTTGGTAGGACCTACTTTCCAGTACACTTCATCCTTGTGTATGACCTCCTGAACCCAAAACCGATTTTGTTTTCAGATATATGTTAACTTTGTGCGACACCTGGAACCAAAACAATCTCTCCTGATTAAGACTTGGAGCGTGAGTCAGTGAGATAGAGTAGTTTGGCCTCCCCTGACCATATCCATTGCTCCTGAGTATTCTGAATAGAGGGGGCTAAAGTGGGACCACACTCCCCTACCAGGTGCAGGAGGTTGTTGGTCACAGTGGAAAATTACCAGCCTAGTTATGCCCAAAGTCAATTATCTCATGACCCCATAAATACTGATCCTAAGTGAGGCCCATTGAAGTTCTCTGTGATCTCATCAGGCCTGAGTCTCTCATCTGCCTGTGAGCTGGGACAGCTCTCAGGATACACTGTCTGTCTGCCGAGACCGATGGAGGGAGAGGCACCATCCGTGTGCTAAAGACTGGTGAAGGGATATGTGAGTAATTCTGACCTACAGGACTTTTTTACAAAAATCCTGGAGATCACAGGCTGCCAGAAAACTTTCAATCCACAAAATAATTCCATCTAATTCACAGGTTAACCTCTATATGTGTATATATACTGTTCTGTGTTTGTGATTCACTATTTAGATCTTATAGAAATTATTGCATTTATCATAAACAAGTGTTTATTCTGATTTAGTATTAATGTATCAGTGTTAATGAACTGCTGCTATCATTTACTTTAAGGTGCTGTGTTACACTAAGTGCTACACACTCCTTTCCCTGTGTCCTTAGACATAAAGCATTGACCAGGTCTGAGACTAGGGTTAGAATTTACCTTATCCTCCGAAGGAGCTTTGGGGGAAAGCAGGTCTATCCCAAACCTTGTGACCAGACAAGAGGGCTTCCCTTATCCCCTTCCTTCTGCCCCATTCTCAGTTCCCATAAAAAGATCAATACTCTCAGACAAAAATCATTCTATTGCTTATAGTTCATTAGTATGAGTACTATAATCATATTGCTTTTGATAGACTCACACAAATTTACTCATAAGATAATCATGATGGTTTGGTTTTTTTTGTTAGTTTATGTTTTTTTGGTTGGGCTTTGTTTGTTTATATTTTCATTACATTTGCTTATTTTTGATTAATTGCCTTGTCATAAGTAATACAATGACTGTGCCATCAATCAAATCTTGTTTAACTTACTTGATTCTTTGCTGTGTTTTACTGATTAGCTAAACTGTTATTCTTGCTTAACAAATTACAGTGCTGCTTTTACCTGAAGTGCATTCCACTCATTTTTGAGGCAAGTAGAGCCTTCGTAGGGCTCTGTAACAAGGGGAAGTGTCTTTGTACATTTTCACACCCCCGCAAGAGGTTTCTCATTGGGTTTACTAGTATAGCAAAATGAGGCAATAGCTCTGCCTGAAAACAGTCTAGCAGTAAGTAGGAATTTGAAAAGAAATTTTGCACCAAGGGAGTTTTCTTAATGCTATAACAGTTGGGGGGGGCGGGGGGGGGGAGACAAAAACATGAGATGAAAAACCTGCTAAACCCTGATTAGTGTATATTTTCTGTACCATAAAAAGCAATATGATGGCTTTAATGACAACTACACACAAGCTGCTGAAGAATGAGTCCAGAAAAGAGATAAGCAGTTGGAGTTAACATATATAGATCATAAACCAGTGAATTCCTTCAGTTTTGCTGTCACTGGATATTAAAGGTTCCTGACAATCTTTATCATTTGATTATAGGTTTCACAACCAATCCAGGCCCACAAATCTTTTGGCAGACTCTATAATAGAGTATTGATTCAAATGTAAAAAATTTTGAGGAGTTTTGTTATCTCATGAATGAGCTGTTTCTGATAAGCGCATAAAACACAACAGCAGTGATTTGTTAAAACTTACACAACAGTTTAAAGTGGCCTAAACTGCACAAACTTAAACTTACTTTTAGGAATACTTTGAAGTATGTCAGCACTGATTTTATATCCATGTTTATTTTTCCATTAAAGGAACAGTACAGATGTACCTCTTCAAGCATTGTTTTAGAAGGAGGTTATAGTGAAATATTTGACAAGTTTAGTATTGCATGCAAAACTCATCTGTACTACTCACTTCTCTAAGAAACCTATCCTCCTTAAAACATCAAGAATTTACCTCTTTATTGGCAAAGAGCTCCTGGGCCTCACAAAAAGGCCAGAACCCAACACTGCCTCCTTGGCAGTGGGCAAAAGCCCTGGGTGCATTTGAATGAATCCCCTTGGGTAGCCGTGATGTACAGTGTTTTTCATGCCAAGTTGTGGCTAAGATAGATATCAGTCACTGTGTGAACTCCAGGTCATTGTAGAGACCGTGTAGTTTGAAGAAAACCACACTAGAAAATCACAGTGCCCAGAAGACATTCACGTTACTGTGGAAGGCAACTAAATGAAAATGCTAGCTTGAGTGCATTAGGGAAAAAGGCATACAGCTTCTGATATATTTTTGGCATAAATCTGTTCTACTTAAAAATACTTTGTGGAATATTTTACAAACACTGTGACCCACTGTAATAAAATGCTGTCAGAAGTTGGATAAAAGCTGCAGACAAACGGTCTGCATCTCTCCTACTACTGATGTAGTTTAGCATTTATTAACTATTCACTGTTGCTTATACTGTGTTAGACGTTTGAAGTGATGTAGCTTATAAGAAAATAATTGCCTTCTACCCTTCATGGACACTTAGAGAAAAATCTATAAATTCAGTTTTAGAATATAAAAAATTACATTTATGTTCTTACGTGCCATTTCTACAAAGGACACCAGCAGTACTCAGATATTCATTGGCTCTCGCAACATCATCTACATAGTTCTGGTGAAGGTGTAGGTTAAAACTGCTTGGTGGATATATGTAGTTTTCCCACTATATCATTTATACAATGAAACAAACAAAAAAAGAAATACATTTTTATAAATCAGCTCAAGTTTCACCCCTTTGTAAAAGGAAAAACTTTCTGTAATAGGTAGGATATACTTGGATGGTTAGGGAGCTGATGCTCTCGACTTGCAAAGTGATGCTCACGTACAAGAAGGAGGTTGGTTTCTTCCCAGAGCAGGCTGATGGTGGGGCAGATGGGCAGAAGCCATTGCTGCTATCATCTCCCTAATGAGTGCAAGAGAAAGGTGAGCTCAGATTCTTCCTGGCAATGTGGAGCAGATGGACAAGAGGCAACAGTCAAAGGGCACTTTGAGAGAGGGAGCAAGAACAGAGATGTGTAACTGCATGAATAGCCAATTCCATGTATATTGAACAGGATGTTAGCAGCTACTGACTCTACCAACACACAGGTTACATTGTTTTCAGTTCTCAGGATATTCTTTATGCAGGCATAAGTACTTAATTGTATAGTTAATATTACATAGTTGACAATATGCATTAGTTATGTCATGCTTTATATAATAACATTAATCTAATTATTTTAATATCCACTCATTTCACTATTTTAGCTGATTTTGGAAATGATAATGTGAATTGTTCCTTAAACATGGGCAGCCAGTGGCATTATGGATCCTCATGTAGCTGAGTGTAGATAGCATTGCAGTGTAGTGAGTATCAACTTCTTATGAATCACAGCTTTCAGGAGTTAGAAACCAGCACTGCAACCGTACATGGGGAGCACGTAGGAAATAAATTTACAGAATCTGAGTGTTTAAAACATTAAATTTTCAATAGTAGGAAGGTGGAAAGTATTTTGGAGAGGTGGAAAGGGAGACAGGGTAGCAAAGAGATGTGGAATAGCTTTTCAGCTCAGAAAGGACCCCACACACCTCTCTTAGAGGGAATCAAGGAGTTAAGAGAAAAAGGAGGGAGGAAAAGACAGCAGAAGGAATCACACCCATATACACAAACAAGGAAAGCAGTAGCTGAGAGACTGCAAGGCTCTTTTGTAACCTTTGGAATATGACGGATGAAGAACATAACTACACTACTGTGTATAATTCTGCACAAAAACCAAGTTTTGCTTTTGTACAAGGCAATGAATGTGGTGGCCACTTACCTATCTTTGTGTGAGTGTCAACACATGAACCTAGTACAACTAGAGTTATCTAATTTTATTACGTATATGTAGTAGATCTTTAATGTAAAGCATATGTTATTTACCTAATATATGTAGACAGCTGCAATCTCAGTCATGACAAACCTTTATTACTGTTTTTATACTGTTATTAATGTCCAACCATGAATTAGAGGCCACCCAAAGCCTTACTTTAGCACATCTAGCTATTAGCAGCTGATACTCTTTTCTCATGGAGAAGGAAGAATGAGTCAAAGCCTTCTTGCTTTTGCAATAAATTATTTTCCCCAGAACATGGAAAAGACAGAAGCATCTTTCCCACCTCGTGTATTCCATTCTTCTGAAGTATCATATTTGTTTTCCTTTCTTCCTTGTAACACTGCTACTGCTTCACATTTGAGAGTGAGCTCCCCTTTATTCCTTGGCCAAAAGTCATTCTCTTTATAAATAGAAGCACTAAGAGAAAATTTGTTTATTAGGAAGACAACCCGGTCACCTAAACTACAACGCTACATCCCACTTTTGTGCCTTAAGCCAAAGCTGTGATGCTGAGGATTCTTTGAATAATAACTACCTGTTCTAAAAGAGAAGCTGACATTCTTGCTTACTCATTCTACCTCTGATGTGTGTACAGCTTGCCTATCATATAAATTTCTTTTTTATAAATAAAGTACAAATGCAAAAATATATAAATCATATTTCAGTTACATTGTGTTCAGTTCTTATCTATTTGCATGACCTGTATAATGTCCTCATTGAAACACAAGAAGGCAAAAGAAAACCTTTCATTTAGGTGATTCTTCCAACAACCTACTATTTCCACAATGATCCGTACTCCAAGGAATAAACCCCTTCTGTAATGGGTCTGGCTGAGCTGTGTTTCCCCATCCAGCCCTCACGCTGCAGCACTGGGAGCTGGAGGGTGTTGATAACACACCCGTGTTATGACTGCCAGTGCTCACATGGCACCAGAGGATGGGGGGGGCGAGATGGGGGAGGGGATACAGCCGACCCGAGCTGACCAGTGGGATATTCCATACCATGTGACGTCAGCTCAACTATAAAGGGAGAGGAAAGGAGGAGGATGGGAGGGCATTCAGCTTGTCCTCTGAGCAATCACTACGTGTTCTGGAGCCCTGCTTCCTGGACTTGGCCTGACATCGCCTGTGGACGGGAAGTAGAGAATAACAACTTTATCTATCATAACTCACGGCTCTTTTCATCTTATTCTCTCTCTGTGTTCCATGCTGACATAGGCTGGGGAGAGTGATAGAAGAGCTTGGTGGGCACCTGGTGCCCAGCCAGGGTAAACCCACCACACCTTCTTTAATTTAATACTCAAACTTTAAACCGACAATTTGATTTACTGGCAGGTGAGCATTCTTTATTTAACTAATAGAACTTATCCTTTACTTACTTATCTTCCTCTTCTTGCTATGGATCTGTTTTAGCCATTCATACTGTGAAAGTGAATATATCACTTCTGCTACACACTCAAACACGCACACAAATGAAGAAATTATGTGTATGTAAAAACTAATACTATATTCTGATGGCACTCAAGAGACCAGCATCAACGTGAGGTCTCTCCAAAATTTACAAATGATCATTGACTGCCAATCTGCTATCTAACTGCAACACCTTAAACAATTTCTATTCAGCATGGTCATCTCTTCTCAGGGATCTCTGTTAAATAAAAGGTGAAACAGGAGTGTTCAGTGCTGTATAATTTAAGTGTCAGATTCCAAGATGTCATACGTAGAAGCTGTCAAACTCTTACCTTTGTTTTCTCCCAAGTTCTCTTTGTAACTTTTTTTTATAGTTCAAGGTATTTAACATTTAAAGTTCTTTTAGGACTCTTCAAATTTTCTACAGTGTGTGTGAGCTCTTTACCATCTACTAGTGAGCTACAGTGAACTTTTCTTGTGTATTCCCCACCATATACACATTTAATGGCATTAACATCAAAATAATTTTACTGGGAGGAACTTTTTTTTTTCTGATGCACAAAAAAACAATACAAACTTGGTATGCTAGAAGACACCACCAGGAGAAATTTGTTTCCATGTTTGCAGCTTAAATCTGGAAACATGAATATCTCCCCTCTGACATACAGAGCTAATATATCCTTCATATAATCCCAGTTCTTCAATTTGCCAGCAGCTCTGGCTACTCCAAAGCAAAATCAGTAATTTCAGAAGTGCCATTCACAAAGTCAACGGTATGTTTCAGAAATGCTGCAAGTGTAGCAGTAAGGACCTAGAGAAGTACACAGAACTGAGCAGTGAAAGTATCTCCTCCAGGTCACATCATAAAAGCTTTAATCAGTGAAGGCATACTGACAACAAAGATATCAAGAGTAGAGAGCATGGCATTAAATAACATCAACACTTATATAACACATACCTAATGTTGGACTGGTATTGGGTAACTTTGAGGTTATATATAACAGACATATTCACCATAAAAAAAAATATTATTCCTGCTCTAGAAATAGACATCAAAAATAATTTGCGCAGCTCTCTTTATTGAGTTTCAAGGATGAGGAGTCCAAGTGTGTAAAGGAAAAACAATTGACAAAATGAGGGCACCTAGTAAGAAGAAGCAAGAAGAAGAAACACTAGAAACATCACAAGTAACTCAGCACATTTTTTTATTTAGTGTCATTTTGCAGTTACTTGCACCAGAAATCATCCACTCCAGCTTTGTTCCTTCCGGGTATCTGAGTGTTCCTAGTTACCCAGAGTTGTTTTTCCTATAACTGCCATGAGATGGCAAAATATTCCCCAGCATCGCCTCCAAGCCTGCTCGCCAGCACCGCAGCCTGGAGCTGTTGCTTTAAAGAAGAAACTGGGACAATTTCTCTCTCCCTTCTATTAGCAGCTCCTCTGCACGTCCCGCAGTGACTCTCCAACATCCCCCAGACGACCAAGAGCTGTTCCTTGTTGCTGGTTCCTGAAAGTCTGACGCAGAGATTCTGGAGTATTGGGTATACCTCTGAACCAGAAAAATGACAGCAAATTCCATCAATATAATAAAAAATGCAAAGTGACTCTATAACACATTGTCCCTTTTAATGGATGTAGCCAAAAGATGCCAAACCCTGCAAATTTTTGTATATATGATTAATGAATGCAGAGCCATGGATAAACATACGCTTTACCAAAGTTCAAAATCTGTTCCTCAATGGAGTTGATGCAACACATATGGAAAGCAGGGATCACTTGTGAAAGGATTCAGATTGGCTTAGATGGTGACTGGAGTAAACCAACCTGCTACAAACTAGTATTTTCAATGTGGTCAGTGATGAGAAAAGTGCATTAAAGAAAAACTTGCCTCTGATCAATATTTTTGTTTAGTTCATCTACACGTACACCAACAGAGACGTACAATGGCATTTAAGTATGATGAGAAAACTACAATGAGGGAAAAGTGGACTGTTTAGGGTAGCGCACTTATATTTAAAATGTTGTCATCAAGCTGTCACAATTCAAAGAGTATTTGGAAAGTCACAGTCATCAACTACAGACTTACCTTTTTTAAACAGTTATTTACTCTTAAATCAATCACAAAATTAAAGGATTCATGACAGATAGTAAATTATTCTACAATGGTTACTTGAAATACACAAATATGTCTATGAACCCCAGATGCTATTTTGGAATTCTTTAACTGAATTGATTCACTCTGAAGTGGTCTATCTGTTGGCAGAGCTCCCTCTTTGTTCTGATAAACCAATACCAACTTTAACAAAGCCAAAAGTGGTTTACTGGTAGACGTTATTAGGCATACCAGCAGAGCTGGAAAAATTAGACCACTCTTTGGATGCTGAAACCTTGAAACCTGAAGAAAAGATTAAGTGCCTTAAGGTCTGGCCAGTTCCCACTATCATAGCAGTTACTTAATAAAACATATTATTTCTTGTTTCAGCACATGTACTTTTTCCTTAGGCCATCATGTTTATGATAAAGTATTCTGACAAACACACAAGACAATAAAGTGATTTAATAATAATCAAACAGTTAATTTTACAAATAAGATCAGCTGTTACATCTTAGTTATTTACTTAGGAAATTAACATTATGAGAAGGGTGAGTTCACCAAGAACAGAACTGTGACTCTAATGCCATCAGCTGGAATTTATAAACTGAAATTCAAAAGGCTGCTTTCTATTTAATTAAGTGCAGAAATTTAAGTGCTTCCTGTTTATGAACATCACAAAAAGTTTAAAAGTCTCTTCCCTGGCAATTTGCTGCACTACCATACCATACCATACCATACCATACCATACCATACCATACCATACCATACCATACCCAGGGCATCCCTATAATTTCTTTGGTGCTAATTTGAAACACCTGTTTTGAAGAGGAATGCCTACAAGCTACGCAGACGCAGCACAAGAAGACCTCAGTATCTGACTTACCAGCTATTACACCTGCCATAAAAGGCAGGCGGACAGTTCTTGCACTGTCTGACAGCCCCTGTGTATATGTAGACAACATGTGCATATACACACATACAAAGCAATACATTTGTACTACAGTAGGAGTCTGTTTTTTCCTGGCAAGACTGGAACAGTTTCAGATTTTGCTGAACAGCAGCACTGCCATCCAACACATGTATGCAGTACTCTATAGCGTGAGGTGTTACATATTCACGCTGCTCTTAAGATTGCTACTGTGCAGCTGCTGGGATTCACACTGGCCTCAGGACCTGCGAGTCCCCTCACAAATTGTATGTTCACAGTTACTTCAGCTTTACCTCATTGCATTTGCACTCACACTTGAAACACAGACAGTTCAACAAATTATCCCAGCCCAGGAAGATGAACCTGTTTCCAAATCCAGTCACTCTGGTTTGTTTGAAGAACTGCTTCTGTCATTACAGGTAAGCTGCTGATGTATTCACTCTTAAGATGGTTAAAAATATGTCAGGAGTCTTTGTTTTTATTGCTGGGTCTGAGAAGAAAAATGGAAGAACTGCAACTCTTATGTGTCATCAATGAGATGATACCATAGGATTTTTAAGTTTAAGAAGTGATGCCAGCATAAGCTCCAAGGAATAGATAGGAAGACTGTATGGAGGCTTGTAACAAAAGAAAAGAACAAGAGTAAAAGTTGGTAAATCTGTGTCAATATCGCTTGGGGCAGCAATGATTTTGCCCAAGATCTGAAAGAAAGTCCTATATCTGCTCTTTTTTTTTTTCAGGCACAATAATATGTATTATATAACACAATAATGCAGTATGCTTCAACAAAGAATTAAGGTAAGTTCCTCGTCTCTCACATGCCAGAATTTTTAACATTACAACCTTCTAATTAGGCAAAACAGGTCAATTATGTCATTATGTCATTCCCTTAGGACTGGCCAGAGCTATACTTGATCTTTTTTAATAGTAAAGTGTTGAGTTCAAACAAAGACAATATTACTTATTTTTTCCATGGCATGTGTGCACCTAATGTTTGTTGTGTATGTTTCAACATTTTTGGTGATTAAACTTTTGGCATGGTCCTTATGCTTGTTTGGGCCACCAATATGTGGTGTGGAAAAAAGGTGGATGGTTTTCATTGCTGGGGAATGCTGTCCTCTATGGACAGCCCACATCCCAGCAGATAAGCTCCTGTGCTTGGACCAGTGTATTACATCAAACCATTTTCAGTTAATTGTGTTACCGCATGAAGCTGGAAATGATGGTGGCTTGCTCCTGCTAAATGTGGATTCCCTCTTTGCTCTGACAGTGTCGTCTTCTACCTGTCACCATACTGATGTATTGACATAGACAGTGGGATTGAGTACACCCTCAGCAAGTTTGTGGATCATGAAAGCACAGGATGGTAGGGGTTGGAAGGCACCTCTGGAGATCATCTAGTCCAAATCCTCTGCCAAAGCAGGAAGACCTTGGCCAGATTGCCCAGGATCACCTCCAGATGGGTTTTGAAAATGTCTAGAGAAGGAGACTCCACAACCTCTTTAAGCAGACTGTTCCAGTGCTCTGTCACCCTCACAGGAAAGAAGGTTTTCCTCATGTTAGGTGGAATTTCTTGTGTCCCAGTTTGTGCCTGTTGCCCCTTGTCCTGTTGCTGGGCACTGCTGAAAAGAGACTGGCCTCACCTTGCTGATACCCACCTTTCAGATATTTATAGACATTGATAAGATCCTGAAGCACTGATAAGATCCTAAATGGATGATACCAAACTGAGTGGTGCAGGTCTGAGGGATGGGATGCCATTCAGAGGGACGGGATGGCATCCAGAGGGACCTGGACAAGCTTGAGAAGTTGGCCCATGTGAACCTCATGAAGTTCAACAAGGCCAAATGCAAGATCCTGCACCTGGATCAGGGCAATCCTCATTATCAATACAGGCTGGCAGATGAAGGGACTGAGAGGTGCCCTGAGGAGAACCTGGGGTTACTGTTGGAAAAATCTGGACACAAGACAGCAATGTGTGCTCACAGTTCCCAGAAGGCCAGACTTATCCTGGGCTGTATCAAAAAAAAGTGTGGCCAGCAGGTCAAGGTAAGTGATTCTGCTCCTCTACTGTGCCGTGGTGAGACACCACCTGGAGTACTGTGTCCAGCTCTTGGAGTCCTCAGCACAGGGAAGGACCCGATGAAGCAGGTCCAGAAGAGACCAAAAAAATGATCAGAGGGCTGAAGCACCTCTGCTATGAGGAAAAGCTGAAGGAGTTGGGATTGTTCATCCTGGAGAAGAGAAGGCTCTGGGGACATGTTATTGCTGCCTTCAACACTTAAAGGGGGGCTGTAAGAAAGACAGGGACAATCTTTTTTAGTAGGGCCTGTTGTGACAGGACAAGGGTAGGTGATGTTTTTAAACTAAAAGAGGGCATATTCAGACTAGATATAAGGAAGAGATTGTTTACAGTGAGGGTGGTGAAACATGGGAACAGATAGCCCAGAGAGGTGGTCAATGCCCCATCCCTGGAGATGTTCTGGGTCAGGTTGGACAGGGCTCTGAACAGCCTTCTGTAGTCGAAGGCATCCCTGTTCACTGCAGGGAGTTGGACTAGATGTCCTTTAAAGGTCCCTTCTAACTCAAAGCCTTCTATGATTTTATGATTCTATGTCCAGAAAAGTAAGAAGCAGTGTTGTGCAAG
The DNA here is from genome assembly GCA_025345505.1 of Todiramphus chloris collaris. Classification (NCBI taxonomy): domain Eukaryota; kingdom Metazoa; phylum Chordata; class Aves; order Coraciiformes; family Alcedinidae; genus Todiramphus; species Todiramphus chloris. The sequence continues at coordinate 3,775,440 of JANVCC010010406.1, forward strand.
AAACTTTTATAAATTATGCCATTATGTTGTGATAAGAGCATCTTTGTATCTTTTCCTGACCTGGTTTTATTGAGAACTGCTTCTCAGAGCCTTCCTTACCCCCCTTGATAGTGTGTTTTCTCATTGTTTCAAACTGCTGCATGGAGGAAAGGCCTGAGAGAAAGTAGGAGGCACAACGTTCTGCTTTGAAATCCTGTCAGTTCAATGATTTTCACCCACACATTTCTAGATACATTATGTGGTGCAGCTTAAAAAGAAACTGCAAGAGGATGCAAACAGAGCTGAGCGGGGCCCAGCAAAGCAGGCAAAGAGAGCCACAGATGCTTTGGACCTCTCAGCTTTTTACTGAATATTATGTATACGGGCTGGAATCCCTCGCTGGTCAGTTCAGGGTCACCCGTCCTGTCCGCTCCTCCCTGCAGGTGCAGCCTTTCACTTTCTGCACCCCCCGATGTGGTACACAGGACCCAGCAGTGGCCTTGCTCTGCACACCAGTCCCTGGTAGTAACTCTGAACGTGGGGTGTTATCACTGCTAGAAGCAGACACTGTCTGTGATTAACTGCTTCTAACTTCTGAAGATGCTGTTAGTCAGAAGAAACTGAAAAGTAAATCAGTGAACAGAATTAGTTCTGTTCCCACTCAAACCAGGACAGTTGGCATTTTTGATATGCAGGATATTAAGAACTGAGGAGCAACACTTTCTTTCTGGAAGAAAAGAAAACATGAGGGAAAAGACTTTGGGAATGTTAATGTGTTGATATGAGACGAGAAGGTTTTTGGCATGGCACTGTCTTTTGCTCTGGTGTTCAGAGAACAGAATATTGCTGGGTGTCAAGGAAGTTGTCTCAACAGGGATGGAAAGAAGTGGGAAAGAGAGGCAGAGGCGAGAGAGGGAGAGGAAGAGGAAAAGTGAGGGATGAAGATGGGGAAGAAGGGAAGGACCAAAGGGAGGGAGGGACCAAGCAGGGAGAGGATTCCATGTGCCAGGTTTGGGAGGCTTGAGGAATGCCTAGCTTGCTCCCTATGGACTAGAGGTGCTCCGTCTCCTGGGGTGCAGGTGGCCTCGGGTGGCTGCTGCTCCCAGAACAGTCTGCAAAGCAATCTGCAAATAACAGCTGTAATTCACACTAGAATCCATTCGCTCTAATGTGTATTGGCACACCCATAATGAGGAATTCAACTAAAATTCCCTCAAGGGAAATTAGAAGAAACATTTGTCAAACAGTGGATGAAAAAACAGTAGCCTGTCATGAAAAGAGAACATGAAGAATGGAATATGGTAACAACCAGGAGGTGCTGTCACCTGTGAAATACTCTGCTGCACATCAAACTGGTCTTTAATCCCACTGATACAAACCCAGAATGACTGCACAGCTCTCAGTGTCATTGCTTGCCTTGAGCTGATTTAGGGTGGTCAGCTGCACGTCCTTTTCCGTCACATTCAAGGATGTTTAAGGCATTAAAGGCCTCACTTTGTACCACACAATGCTTACTCTTGTCTAGAATAAAAGCTCAAAAAATCTGAAAATTCACAGTGCAGAAAATGAGGCTGTATTTCACCACTGTTAGAAATCCCTGGGCCAAGCCCTGAGTGGGTTATACCTCATTAAGTGGGAGTTGTGGAGCAAGGGAACTTCCACCCTCTTGCAAATTCCACCTCAGGAAGAAATCACTTGCATTTCAACATACAACATTGTATTTGAAAAGTACTGAAAAATAATGTTTTAAGTGAAAATATGTGACACATGTCAGTCAAAGTGTTTCTGTTAGAGACTGTTATTATTTATAATAAACTGCAACAGAACACATGACAAGGTGTCTGAAGAAATAGATTGATAGGAAGTTTTATCTTGCCAGAATTTCCTTTGTTAAAACACCTTCCTACAGATTGCCATACTCGCATGGAAGAATAATCAAAACCAAAAGCTTCCCTTAGTTATACTGTAAAACCCCAGGAGGCAAAAGTTGAGTCTGTAGGCAGCCAAAAGCCCTGCACCCACTTCAGTCAGCAGAAGAGGAAAGCACTTGTCACATCCTGGAAGTCCATAGGGTTGTCCGCTCTGTAGGGTTAGGCCTGGGATATCTATTTCCTTTCCATAACATTTTCTCAAGACCTTCTGTGCATGCACTGCTAGGAAATAGGATTGCTTCTGAGCACTTGGCTGGAAGCAGTGATTTTACTGATGCACTTGCTTGGACAAGAATGTGAAGGAAGACATATATTAAACACACCGAAATAAAGAAATAGGATCAATGGCACATGTCTGCAAGTGTAAATCAATACCATTCATGCACACCAAGACAAAGACAGTGCCATCTACCTTCAGCTCATCTCTGTAGGACTGAAGTTTCTTGCTATAAATCCCAACGCTAATGCATGGTAAAAGAACAAAAAATTAGATGGAAATATTGAAGTTGTCAAAGTCATAAAGGCAACGTTTCATACAGGTGAGGATGATGGATTGAGAGCAGAGGGTGTTAATAAACACATCGGTAATACATCTTGTTTGCTAATGCATAAAGAAAACCAATTCCCATGGGTGGTGGGAGCCAGTTTCTGCATTGAAAGGTATTCAGAAATGACAAAATCAGATTGTCTTGCTGTAATGTGAGAATTTGACAGCCTGAAATCACCGCAGGAACAGTATTTCTTCCTGTCATTTCCTTTTACTGACAGATTGAACACTGACTTGTATTAAGGAGATCTGTGCTTGGTGAATACAAACTGTCACTTAACTCTCACTGATTTGGGAGGTTCAGAGAGAGAAAGCCCAGAAGAGCTTTGCCATATGAAAACAATGATAATGGTAAAACTCTTGGCTATCCTGGTCACCTAAATGTGCCTCATCCTCTTAGGGCCCTGAACCTTGAAGGGCATCTATGTTTTCAATGTCACACAGAGCCATCCATTTCCTTTGAACCCTAGGAACATGGCAAGACAAAAACAAGTATGACCTGGAATACTAAGTCTTATGCCCTGCAAAATGCATCAGCCATGAAATTGTCATTTATTCCAGAAGGGCTCAAAGAACATTGTCCAGCCACTACAGAGGGTTCCTTCAGCATTCAGTAGCAAATGAATGCTCTGTCATAAAATACAGGCTCCTGTGTCTCCATGAAGATTCCCTGGGCAGTACTCAACAGGAAAAACCTCAGCATATCTGAAACAGAGGTCAGTGATAGAAGATCAAGTAAAAAAACCAAGGAATTCTGAAAGACTCAAGAGCCATCATTCCAAAACTCATGCACTTAGGTACCTGGCACTGTGCTGGAAATAGCAGACCCTACACAGCTCTGCGCACAGATTTACTCCTCTGTCCTTGCTTTGATGGGAGTTTTGGGGCTGCTCTCACAATCGTTTTTGGATGAAAGCAAGGAAGATCTGTAGTAGGTGCTGTTCCTTGTGTGATGCACTGAAAAAAATCTTATAGATGAAGGAGTGTTTTCACATGATGTAGCATGTCTGCAGGTTGATGCAAAGATATTAAATATCCCGGCTTGGGCACCCAAATATTGGTATCAGATGGGAAAAGGAAATGTGCCCTTGAACAGGTATGTAATTTCATACAGCAAACAGTATCGTCTTTGGTGTGGTTTTGAAGCAAGAAAGGCTTTTTTTCCCATTTTACAGACAAGGCAGTGGACCAGAGGAGGGCAAATCCTTCTGTTTCAGGTCCCTCTGTGAGCCTGGGGAAGGGATTCCAAGGTAATAACTGAGTTGGGCTATGGAGCAAGGCTGTCTCAACTCCACCCACCTTAACTTTCAGATCCAAGGACAGCATTTCACCTGACAGCCCTCACACTCGTTCTTGTTTATGCTTTCAGCCTGCACTGGCCTGCATGGCCCGTCTAATGGATTAAATCACTTGGAAGTGGGAGTGAAGGTCAGGGGAAAGGAGATGGGAAATGCAGCAGATCACTTTCCCTGGTGCCTGCAGAGGTGTGGAGCATCATTGGGCAACTCAGAGGTGGTGGTGACTGACTGTAGTTCAAAACTGTTCCCCAGTGTCTAGTGCAAGCCTTGAGACAATATTGCAGAATTTAAAAACCTGTCCAAAGGACAGCAGATGGCAGTGGAAAACCTGTCTGAGCATGGTGCTGCACCCCAGGGATACCCTAGGACAGAGCAGGCTGCTGCTGATTAATTGTAATTCCTCAAGGGCCCCGGGGAGCAAGGGGGGAGGGGAAGGTGTTAAGCAATTGATTCAGAAGGTTTTTTTCTGGTATCTTTTTTATGTCCTGATTTGGCTAGTAAAGGACTGTCAGGATTTTCCTTCACCTACATTTTTCAGGACAGTGGTTTTTAGGAATTAAAGAAACCACAAGTCTTTCATCTCTAACATTAATGCAGGACAGCAAGTGAATGCAAAGAGTGATCTACTGATTTTTCTGCCAACATGGAAAGACTTGCAAGAACAAAAATTGTTACTAAGTGGCTTATGCACCTAGATTTTTGAGATAACACAGGGGTAATAACAAACTCCTGGGTCTGAGTGGCTGTGTACATTGGGTACAGCTTTGTATTTTCCAGATCAAGACATAATGCTTACTGTGCTCTACCAGGCACTCTGAGCAAAGAGAGGATCCTGTAGTTTTTAGGTACCTCTGATGGCAAGCTCTACTGGTGCTCCCTTGCCCTTCCCCTTCAGAAGCTGTGTATATTTTAATATTGACTTAGGTGTGTCCAAACTATAGTGCCCTCAATTTTCCCTGCCCTGTGGCTGGGTTGTAAGGCTTCTGCTGAGAGGTTATTGCTTGCAATTTTCTATATTTAGAGAGAAAGGAAAAGGAATCCATCCTTAAAGCACCTGCAGTCTATCTGGGATAAAATAGTGAAGAAGGCACTCTCATACCCACTGTGTATGCAGGAAGGAAAATAAAGCATTTAAGAACTGAACCTGCACAAGTATTCTGGAGCTTAATTTTCATTAACAGAAGTCAGTATCATCTTCCTCTGAAGTCCTGTAGTTATTACAAGGTCAAGCACAGGGAAGGAAAGTGGCTAAACAGAGACTGACCCCCGAGTCGTTTCCCCCCATGTATCTTGTAGGACAGTCTGTTCTCCTTCAGGATGCATAGTAGTGAGTGTTTAGCATAATGCATTCAGGGTTCATTACAGTGAAATCCTAGCCTTTTCTTGACCAGTCTGTTACAACCTGTGTTTGCCAGACAACATGACTCTGTTGCTCTGCAGCACTTTTTTTTTTTACAAGGCTGAGAACTTGCAGCGTGATGCTAACTCACCTTATTTCCAGGGAAAGACAATGGTTTTGATCAGAGCCTTTCCACAAGGGCAAGGCATTAACAAGGAGAAACAGATCCCTTGGTACCCTGTGAGTGATGTGACAGTCTTGTGACTGTCCTTTGCAAATTATGCCTGCCTTGAAATGCCCAAGTTTTCTAGATGAGGTCCATCTTACAGCTGGGATCACAGTGCACCTTGAAGGCAGCAGAGAGCATAAAGGACAGCAAGAAGCAGCTGGTGCTATTAGGTGATTCTGTTATTAGACCTGAGTAACTGGGTTCTTGAAATTGAATTACAACCTGCTGTGGAGCACAAAGGCAGCAGGCATCATGCAGCATCTAGGTGTGAGGCTTCAGGGTCAGAGCTTGTTATTTTGGTCCATCTTCAGACCGTTGATGCAGGTAGTGACCTGCAGATGGAAGAAATGGTTTTTGTCTGTCAGGCAGGTGGCTGAGGAACAGGACCTTGAATTCTGTGGAGCGCTGTCAATTCCATGTGTGAAGCAAGGAATACACAGAAATCCAGAGTCTTAGTGCCTGAATAAGATGTAGAGAGAAAGAATTTAGGTCAGTGAAGCACTAGGAAGCCTTTTGGGACAAGAGAAGCCTGAACAAGAAGAAAAGGTTGCACTTTGATCAGAAGGAAGGGAGGCTTCTGGCACTGAAATTCGAAGGCTCCTGGAGGAATGCTTCAAGTGGAAGCTGGGGGAAAGCACACAGGTGCTGAAGAGCACCCAGTTCAGACCGATGTGGTCTAAAAAGTGCATACAGCTAGAGTTCAATGCCCCTTGGGAAATACCGGAAGGGAAAAGAAAAGAACAATTGCAATAAATACATAAAGCAAAGTAGACTGTTAGTGTCAGTTGACTGGCACATGCAAAAACTAAGTGTTGCAGGAAGGAAAAAACTTAACAGGTGCTGGCACACCCATGAGTGAAGCCTGAAGAAGATGTTGGGTGGGGGTGAAATGTTGCCTTCAAGGAGTACCCTGATACAATGGGCATCTCAGAGAGATGTGTTATGGAGGATCAATGGGATTCAAGGTTACCTGGCTGCCAGTTTCACAGCAATGCTGCCATGAGGTGTTCAGTGAGCAGAAGAGCACTCTGCATGAAAGACTGAGAGCAGCGACAGTATAAAAGGATTATGGAAAGTAAAAGCATCACAGGACCTGTGGGTGGAAATCACTGGCATGCAGACAGTAAAAACATCCTTTTCATGTTGTACTACTCACCTCCTTGGTCAGGAAGGAGAGAGTGATCAAGAAGTGGTAAATAGGATTCATGAAGCTGTGAATTTTGGACAGATAGTAATAGGGGAATTTCTTCTACTGGGTCAATGATTTCTTCAGAGTGAAGTGCAGAGAGAACATTTTTGGATGCAAGAGATGACTGCTGCCTAAGACAACTAGTCCTAGAGCCCACAGAGAAGAGGTCATACAGGATTTGCTCTGGAATGGTGCATTAAATGCATGTAAATTAAAGAGGTTTTTTTACACATTCTGTTCTCTAACAAGAACAAATATACAACTAATTTTAACTATGGAGTAGGGGAGGTAGGCCAAATAAATGCCACATTCATGTATTCTTGTACTTCTGCTCAAGAAAAGCGGATAAGGGCTGTTGGTTGGGTAAAGACCAAACCCCACCACTCAGTGAGACTGAAATAGTGCGAGCCTGATGAAACCACCAGGAGACGAATTTGAAACAGATAAAGGGAAAATACTACTTTACACAGGGAGTATTGATCTTTTGGAAATGGTTATCTCAGCAGTCTGTGAAGGTAGGAGTAGCAGCTGGTCCAAAAGGGGATTAGGCAAATTCACAGGCAACAGGTCTGTAAGCAGATCAGAAAGGCTTGGCAAGCACATACTCCTTTCCCCGTTCAACAAGTTATGTGTCCTGGGAAATCAAAGATTGATAGACTGCAGAGAATGGGCAGGGTCACATGCTCTGCCTAAATATCTTTCCCTTCGGCTGCTATCAGAAACAGAGTACCAGGGCAGATGTAGGACTGATTTAACCTGGAAGGGCTTACTAGTTTGGGGACTGAAATCCTTACGGTTTTGTTGACAGGAAGTAGGCACCTATGTTAGAAAGTTGTAGTATGCGTTATAAAAATTAAAGCAAGGACTTTCTTTGCTATTGCATAGTTGCAGTTTTTAATTGCTTCCTCAATTCAAGAAGGATAAATGTTAATTATCCAGATATTTTCTTCTGGACTGCTGTAGTACTTCAGGCTATGCACTTGCTGACGCCATTTGCTGGATCTAGGTTTAGGCGGTCAGTTCAGTGTTTTTTAGATTATCTATAATGTACATATTACTTTTCAGCTGTGATACTGACAAAGGAAATGCTAGGATTTCTACTTCACTGAGGCATAGAAAATACTTACTGTGGTCAGCATGACCCTCTGGTGTACCAGACAGTCCTCCCAGTTTTGTGTCATCTGCAAAAGTTCATTGAGGGTATACTTTGTCCCATCAGCTAGATCATTAATGAAGATGTTAAACAGGACTGGACACAGTATTGACCCCTGGAGTATACCAATAGTTACTGATCTCCAACTCATACCTCATACCCTTCTGAGTTCAGTCATCAGCCAGTTTTCAATCCACCTGTCTGCTCATTGAGCCCATACAACAACTTGTCTATAAGGTTGTTTTGGGAGACACTGTAGAACACTTTGCTGAAGTCAAGGCAGACAATATCCACTGCTCTCCCCTCACCTACCAAACCAGTGATGTCACTGTAGAAGGCTAGCATGTTGGTTAAGCATGATTCTCCTTAGGGAACCCATGCTGAATACTCCCAATGGCTTTCTTGTCCTTCACATGTCTGGAAATGGTTTCCAGAATTAGTTGTTCTATCACCTTCCCACAGCACAAGGTAGATACGTACTGTGAGACAATACAGGGCCTGTGGTAGGTTGATGGGATACTCGAATCTTTCCAAAGCCACAGACCCCTTCTGCCTTGAGTCAGCATTTCTGTTGCATATAAAAACACCTAGTAGTTAAAGGGGGCATATTTTACTGTCTTTTTAGATGTGTGCAGTGTTTTTTTTTTTCCTTGTTAATGATTATTTTTTCTCTTTTGCCTGAGTTTTGGGAAATCACTGTTATGGAAGTAGGCCTGTCTTTTCTGACAGCTCTTGAATCTATGTGGTTTTGTTTTATGGAGTATGTTTACTGAGTTGAATGCAATAAAGTGTCAAACAAAAAACTCCCATTGTGCTACCAGTGCAAAAAAGCATGAAAAAAACCCCACTGAGCTGTAAAGTCTGAAGACATAAATACCTAGATAGAGAGCATTTTACAAGGTAGACTTGAGATAACAAATTGAGTTACAAAATGGGTAAGTTTGGTCCACATATATCCAAGAAGAGCAAAGAATTCGTAGGGTTCATTAGTTTCAAAACCACTTTACATGTTTCACTACCGGTAGCAACAGAACTGGAAAAAAGCATAGGCCTCAAACTCACATTGTTTGTTTGCATGACTTGTATTCTAGGGGTCACCAGGAACTGTGTTAGCAGGCAGATGCCAGAGAGTTGCCTACTGCTGATCTTTGCAACAGAGGAACTGTGAGAGTCTAGTTCCTTCTGGGCTTCCCACAAAAATACATGATGGCTGGGAGGGGAAATAAATGTGGGGTCCCTTTACATGGAAACTGTGTCTAAAACCTTGTTGGTCTGTGCCTCACATTCCTGACTGGAGCATATTGTTCTGCCACGTACGAGACACCAAAAGCTCCCAGTACAATACTCAATGCCTCTCTGACCTGAGCAGGTCTTTGCAACTCCCTTACTTCAATCTTCCTATGTGTATAATTGATTTTTTATTATTTTACATAAGTCTGCAAACTGTTTCATCACTTCCAAAGTTTCTATGGAGTTATTTCTGTCATTCTCTGCAAAAAAAAAAAAAAGATAAGCCAGGAGTCCTTCATAGCAGTACCTTGCAGTCAGATCAGCACAAACACACTCCAGTTGCTTGCTGAACGTGAGCCACCTATGAAGCAAAACTGTCAATGCCACTGCTGCAGTGATGAGCATGAGCTAGCAAACCTAAGAGTATTCACCCTGGCTGCTTATAAGGGATTTGAATCAGAACTAGCTTGTGACAAATTAGAAGAGCAAATTAGCATCCATTTGCAAAGTGATCATGTTTCAACTGGACAAATTTTCCCCTCCTTTGTCTCCTTCCTTTCCTTAGCAGAAAAAAGCTTGCATAAAGTTCTTTGCTACTAAAAACAATATGGCATTGCTAAATACTCAGAAGCCAGTAGGTGCCAAAACAAATACAGCAAGAGAAGTTTTGCATGTGTGTAACAGCCCAGGTTATGTGAAGCATCATAAAGAGTATACACAGGGTCCTTAATAGTAAAATCCATAGTGTTTCTTCATATGACCCAAAGAAAACAGAACTAACACTCCATCACGTGGAGACCTTTCAGATATGCAGCTGATCACTGACCATGCCCTGTTATGTGTGGCTGGTAGGAAGTCATGACAACCTTCCTCTGGGAGCGCATCAACAAAATACATTCAGCTAAAAAACACGTACCTGAAGTGTGCAGGCTGTTGAAGGGATGGCATCCTGCTGTATTGTGTCTCACTGCATTCCGAGCTGGGCAGTGTCTTGCAGTGAGGGATACAGGCTATGAAAATGTTTAGGAAGTCCTGTTCAATGGCCTCTGTTGATAACCAAACACACAGTTAACATCAGTGAAACTGAGGTGGAAGCTGTTCCTATAAGGACTAGTTTCTATACTCTAGGGAAACCACAGCACAGATGACTCCTCAGCAGAGGACTCTGCATCCTGGAAACAGGAGGATGGCAACAATGCTACAGCACACCCCACCTTGTCACTCCTTTTCTTGTTAGACCACCAGCAAAACAGCCTGTAATGCTCAGAAACTCAAACCACGGATGCACGAGGCAGCCAAATTGCTTAAAATCACTGTGTTGCACACCAGTGATGCCAGCCAGACCACTTGTACATATATCCTTGTTCTTGTCAGCAGGCAGGGGAGAAGGTGTGAGTCAAATCAATCTGCTTAGAAGTATTGCAAAGTAGAATCACCTTATGCTCATATAAGTTCTTGCCTCTTGCCTGAGATTTGTAGCTCAGGTTTTTTAATACAAGCTTTCCAGAGCTGCTACTGTCAGGAAACCAGAGTATTTCCTCCCTAAGCTGATATGAGTTGTCCCTTCCCCTCACGTCTCACAGCACTTTCTGGGTCAAGATCAGTAGTATCCTCACTGTGCACATAACCTCACTTTTCTGGGACTTCATTCGACAACTGTGAAAGTCAAGGGGATGAATGTGAGAGAAAAACTTTGCCTCTGTCTCATTTAGGGCTTATGTTAAAGTCACCCCTGGAGGACTGCTTCTCCACCAGGCAGCACCGAAAAAGGAGTTTAATCTGTTTTTAACAGTGAGAAATTGAGTGATGTTGCAAGATTTTGATCACTTCAAGAACCATGTCCACAATCTTACTGACAAGCAGAATTAGCACTCATCAGTTGTAAATGCATAGAGACTAACTCAGTGTCTGAGGGAGTAACTCAGTAACAGTCATGAGGATTGCTAAGAATTACTTTTAAATAGTCATTGACATTAGATGATGCTCCTCTTCCTTGTATGTGTATGGCTTTTTCCTGTGATGAGCCAAATTAGGCAGAAAGCAAAGACATGAAATGTTTGCACATCAAGAATAATGATGAGGAGGCACACTTTGATGGCTCCTGAAGGTAAATCCACGCAAAAGACTCTGAAGTCAATAGCAATGACTCCAGAATTGCGTTAGTCAGCTTTTTCCACAGAAAGAAGTCAATTACAAATCAGTGTTAGAAGTAGGGAGAAAGAACAGACAAGCATAGAATTATGTCTCCAGGTTTGTTACAAAGAAATACAAAAAATAAAAGGGAATTAAAGAAAAATCCCCTCCACTTCTCTCAGTTTTATAAATGTTACCAAATGTAGAAAGGAACAAAACCTCCAAACATCTGGTGGCTCAAAGACACTTCTGGGTACCTCTGTAAGCAGTCCTGATGAGGACTCATTTGGTGAGGAAATGTTGTGAGATCCAGGTTCTTCTACACAAATTCCGTGTTTGCTACCCAGATATACTTGAAGTGCATCCCCACAGCAGCAACAGCTTTTAAAAGCACCTCTTTTCCATTATATCTCACTGTATGAAAGCAATGAGTTCTTCAAAGAACATTCTGCTTGGCTGTGGAGTAAGTGTGCTTAGACTCTCTGTGCTCAACAGGTATGCACACTGTGAAGCTTGATCAAAGAATGGACTGTTTGTCCCTAGCTAGCAGTTAGCTACAGCATTAGCCAGTAATCTGTGTCCGTCAGCTATAAAAGTGTGTAGATTTGGTTTTGGTCTCTTTGGTTTGGCAATTCCACACCTGCCATCTTCTTTTTTTCCATCTGAAAGCCCCAAAGAGCTGTGCCAGCGTTTATCTGACAGCATCTCGCACAAGGGCTCAGTCTCTCAGATGTTGTAGAACAGGCTTGCTAATAATGGGAGCATTTTAGCTCCAATAGGATAATTGGAAATTGGATTTTTCTTTCTGGCATGTCCTTTGGGATCTTCTACAATTGAGCTACTGGATGTTTTGACAGATAATTGTGATAGTAATGTTGGTGGTGTAATAATAATAATAACGAGGATGGATATAAGTATTTCTTTGCAGTTGAATTGCAGCCTGAGAAAGTTATTGAGGAAAATTAAAAAAAAAAAAAATCCAGCATATGCCTAGAACAAACCCATTAATCCACCTTCTATTGTACTGCTAGTGGGAAAAAATATGTTTTACTCACATCCCTCACCAGAATGCTTACCTTAGGTAAGCAGAAGAGAGAATTTTTTCTGGTCTGATTTATTTAATCCTTATTTCCAAAGACTTCACAACACTTTACAAAATCATCAACCACCACATTCCCCTGAGTTCACTACACCATCAGCTTGTTGTTCATGCTAACAGAGGTACTATGAGGAAAATCTCATGGCCACAAAAGGAAGTCATTTATGTTGCTAACACCAGTGTTATCACCATGGTCACATGGGTTACAGAAACACCCTGAAGGTGCAGCTGAGCCCCTGCTGTACAAGGATGATGAGATGTGCTCTAAATGAGCATTCACAGAATCGCAGAGTTGCTATGGTTGGAAAAGACCTTTAAGATCATCAGGTTTAACTGTTATATACTCTACGAGGGCCACTACTACACCATACCCTTAAGCACCATATCTAGACAGCTTTTAAATCCATTCAGGGATGGTGATTCAACCATTTCCCTGGTCAGACTGTTCCAGTCTTTGGTAACCCTTTTGGCACAGAAGTTGTTCCTAATGTCCATTCTAAAACATCCCTGGCACAATCTGATGCCATTTTCCCTTGTCCTGTCAGTTGTAACTTCTGAGAAGAGATCAATATCCACCTCTCTACACCCAACCTTCAGGTAGTTGTAGAGAGCAATAAGGTCTCCCCTCACAGCCTCCTTTTTTTCACACTAAACAACCCCAGATCCCTCAGCTGCTCCTCATGAGACTGAAGATCATTTCTTCTTATCTTCTCTGTAGTTTTGATTCTTAGTATGAGTTTGAGTTATTGTTTCCAGAAGTTATTAAAACTGCATGAGGGACGTAAAATTGGTGACTCCCTCACAGCATCCTCACAGCTAAACTGAGGAAGTGTGATCTGGATGATCAGGTAGTGAGGTGGATTGTGAACTGGATGAAGGATAGAAGGCAGAGAGTTGTGGTCAATGGGATGGAGTCTAGTTGGAGGTCTGTATCTAGTGAAGCCCCTCACGGGTCAGTACTGGGGCCAGTACTATTCAATGTATTCATCAGTGACCTGGATGAGGGAACAGAGTGCACTGTCGGCAAGTTTGCTGATGAGACAAAACTGGGAGGAGTGGCTGACACACCAGCAGGCTGTGCTGCCATACAGGGAGACCTGGACAGGAGACCTGGAGAGTTGGTTGAGGGGAAATCTGATGCAATATAACAAGGGCAAGCGTAGAGTCTTGCATCTGGAAAGAACAACCCCAGGTACCAGTATAGGTTGGGGACTGACCTGTTGGAGAGCAGCGTAGGGGAAAGGGCCCTGAGGGTCCTGGTGGACAGCAGGGTGATCATGAGCCAGCAGTGTGCCCTTGTCCAGGACCCTTATGTCCAGGAAGGCCAATGGCATCCTGGGCAATATTAGAAGGTGTGTGGTTTGTAGGCCAACAAAAATACCAGTGCCACAAAAATACCTTAGCCGTGCTTCCTCTGTGCTCTTGGTGGGCAGGACAGTGCCAGAAATTTCCTCTGGACTGGTGGGTAAGTGGACAAACAGGGATGTTTGTTGTGCTTGGAGCCAGATGCCTGCCCACCTACACCTGCCTGAGGGCATGGGGTCTGCACCTGTTTGGTGAGCTATCATACTTGCTGGCACCTGAGCTTTCCCAAGGCTGGTGAACACATTCGTGCTCCCACAGCCTGCAGTGTAAAAGGGGGAAGCAAAAGCACAGGGAGATTTTGTGAAAGCCAGAGAACAGGTGACCAGACAAACTCACAGTCTTCACCTCCAGAGCTTGTTGACTCCTGCTCCCAGCTGCCCCTTGCTCTACTGCCAACAGGCTCAAAAAAATGTGCTGTTGTCTGATTGACTTCTGCTTGCCATCACAGCAGACACGATATACTTGTTTTACACTTAACACAGTCAACCTGCCTTTCTCGAGGAGGCATGAGGAGAGGAGAGGAGAGGAGAGGAGAGGAGAGGAGAGGAGAGGAGA
>JANVCC010010406.1:3789496-3813989 GCA_025345505.1 Todiramphus chloris collaris
GAGGAGAGGAGAGGAGAGGAGAGGAGAGGAGAGGAGAGGAGAGGAGAGGAGAGGAGAGGAGAGGAGAGGAGAGGAGAGGACAGGACAGGACAGGACAGGACAGGACAGGACAGGACAGGACAGGAGAGGACAGGAGAGGACAGGAGAGGAGTTGGAAGGGATTCATCCAGTCCAACTGCCTGAGGGCTGGCCAAAAGTTAAAGCATGTTATTAAGGGCATTGTCCAAATGCCTCTTGAACACTTACAAGCCTGGTGCATCAACCACCTCTGTAGGAGGCCTCTTCCAGTGTTTGACCACTCTTTCAGCACAGAAATGCTTGCAATGTACAGTCTGAACAACCCCTGATGCATCTCCGAACCATTTCCATGTGTTCTGTCACTGGATACTAGAGACTACAGCTCAGTACCTCTCTCTCCACTGGACAACGGGCAGGTTATGAAGTACCGCATGGACAGTTTTTCTGCCAAAAGGTTTTCTTGGTATAGGGGTGGCAGGATACTTACAACATTTTGTACAATGTCTTTACTCCAGGAAAAAGGGCAGGGGAGTGAGAGAAGAAATGCAGAAGTACCACCAGATAAGAAGAGATAAGAAACACCTTGGGAAGGTCCAGATGTTGAGAAGAGGCTCAAATATTACCTATTTGCATAAAACCTGTGCACTCATGCTCTCCTAACCACCCCCCCCCAAACAGTACCAGGAGGACTTTCATAGGGAAACGTCTTCTAAGCTGAACTCTATCAGCACTAGCTCCAAGAAAAAGTACAGTCATGGTTGGCTTGGCTTGGGTTGAGTTGAACTGGTTTTTGAGTCGAGGTCACACATCTGTAGGAACCACAATGCCATCAGCCTGTGTGGCTGTCTTACCTCTCCAGAGCCTTTCCAAGTATGTGTGGAAGGGATACATTTCTGGGGAGAGATCTGCTGCTCATGGCTTTCCAAAAAAAACAAGCATAGCAAAAAAGAAAAAGGAAAAAAAAAAAAAAGGAGAGAAAACCCCCCAAAGATAGCTATTGCCAGAAAGAATTCAGCCCCTCCTTGCAGGGTGAGGGCTCCAGTCCCACGATCTGGGTGACCACCTCTCAGCCCCTACAGTTTGTCAACATCTCTCCTACCCAGGGTTCCAGATGGGATGTGGTTCCCACAGGGTCTGCTGTGGGGTGACACCATTCCTGTGCAGCATCGTGCCCCTGCACTGAGTGCCATGGGGCTAATGCTCAGGCCAGGAAGGCTCCCAGCTGGGACAGGACCTGTGAGTCTAGCCTGTGAGTTCAGTGAAATTGCTCTCCTGAGGATGGTTTCTGACATCTCTATCTTGCGCAAGATCCCAAAGCTGACTGAATGGAGCCCAATGTCCTCTGCTGGTTTTGGCCCTGCTCTCAGCAGGTGGGTGCAGAAGGTGACCTTTAAAGACCCTAGCTGCATGCATTTTTTAACCATTCCTTTGAAAACTCAGAGCATTGAAAGTGGGGAAAGGAGGACAAGAAGCAGGTGAGGTGAGAAAAACAAACTGCATATGCCTCCAATCATCAGAGATCCATGGACTTTTGGACCTCAGGCTATGTTCCATCCTTGGGTTTGCTCAGCCTTTTGTTGTGGTTGAGCAGACCCCACAGCAAAGCTCTACCTCTTCTCTACAGATTGTCCTTCTCTTCCTGGCAATGGTTTCAGGGCAGCCCAAGCAAGGCAGGTGTTGCTCAGGAAGGCTCCTAAACATCACCAGCATGACATTTTTCACCCACTTTCAGTCTTTTCTGCCTCCCTGAGCCCATTTTAGTCCTATCTGTAAAGAAGAGAGAGGAGCATAACAAACAAGTTCACTAAAACACTGAATTTCTGCTTGCAGAGCTTACAAACCGCGGTGGGTACATTTTGGTAATTTAACATGCTCTTTCTAATCAATGTGATAATTTCCCAAATGCATGCGTATGCTTCAAAAACAAAACCCTAAAAAATCAAATGGATCTTCCAGAAACTGATGAAAACCAATCATCCAAGAAGAAACTGATTTGAGCTAGGTCTGAGTGATACCTCTCTTTGATGGAAATCACTAGACTTTGCATGTCAAGGGATTTGTCAATTGCTGCTTCAGTGCTGTCATAACTCAAGGAGGACGCTGAAAATCTGACAGGTCCAGATTTTCCAAGGGAGCTGAAGGATTTTGTAGCGCTGCCTCAAGTAAGAGGAAGCAAACTGAGATAAATCTGGAAAGCTTAACAATGAAACCCCTTAATATTGACATTTCAAACATAAGTACTGAAAACAGAGTTGCAGTATTATAGATGATCAAATATAGGTGGAGGTCATTTTAAGCACTCGCATGCACTAAAGAGCTTTTTCCAAGTCCTTTTAATGTCCAGTGCTTATCCATTCCATTAAAACATAAAAGGTTATGTAAGCAATAACCATTCAGTGCACAGTCACCCAATGTCTTTCCAAAACAAATGTTGTAACTGGACTCAGAAAGCTGTTGCTGAACGTATTCCTAGCTTCATTCTCAAGCAGGAGCATAAGCTAATACAAAGGAGCATTTTGCATCTCAGGAAAGTGAAGTAAAACCAGTTAGGTACACAATTCCCTCCATGCCATAGTATCAAGTAATCCCAAGAGTAACAAATATAATAACTTAACAATTTATTCAGCTACAGTTTTACTACAGTCTCCTGTTGAATTCCTTTGGTTGACATGACATTTCTGACACAGAATTTAAGAGTTACAAGTTCATTCTCATGGTTAGAAATAAGGAAGGATATTTATATCCTCCTTTTGCACATGTATGTCCCATTTTCTATGATGTTAGACCAAAAACCCAAGAAGCCTCCACAATTTTGCTATCTTGGCATCCGAATTTCTGCAGTGTGGAGGACACAGAATACTGCCTACATCTGAAAGAGCTGTGTGTTAAGCACTGCAAAAATCGTATCATGGATGGTTTGAAGTGAGAATTTTGGTAACAACAGTGAAAAAAATCAATCAAAACTTGGGATATCCTGGAGTAGCCTGCATTTTGGGGCCTTTTCTGCATTCCTTGGTTACTTCAAGTCTCTGCTGCCTTTGGGTAGGATAGAGAAGAAAAGCAGGCTAAGGATCTGGTTCCAAAGAGAATTTGGCATGACTAACAAACACAGAGAAGCTCTCACTGAGGAATGTGCACACAACCATGTTCACACAAGCACTCACTGCAGATGATACTCTGGATCATAACGCTTGGGAGATGTTCCATACACTTGTAAATCATTGCCCCTCCTAAAAGGAAAATGCTGTACACATTTAGGGCTGTGTTTTAGGGAAGTTGACCTTTCCAATCACTCACGTTTATATTTTTTGTAATGTAAATTTTGATGGGTTTTATCTTAAATGATTTTGTAAGTGAGGAAAACTTGAATAAAAGAGTGAAAGGCCCTGGGAAACTGAGAGGCAATTGCATCAAGAGTTAGAAACACTTACCACTTGACACAAAAGGCCAGTAGGAAAAGAGGTGAACTGATTTACATCAGTGTTTCTTTAGAACATACTCCCATTGGGACACAGATACAGAAACCAGTCCTTGTAGATAAAGAATGTGCTACCATTACACTAAACAGGAAGTAGAGACAACAAAGCAGGAAACCAAATGGGAGATAATGAGGGAAGTAGATAAGGGGAAACTGAGGCAGGGCCACCCAGATGTGTTCTGATCAGACCTCCCCAAATAAAAAACAAATGTTCTGTTTTTCAATTTTTCATTTGCATAAAATTATTCCATTTCAATGAACCCATACCCTTCCATTACTACCTCTGCGAGTCTTTGACAAAGGTACCACTGTCCTAAGTAAGTAATGTTTCAAGACCCCCAGCTGATGGTGGTGAAATTCCTAGGATGCTGCTTGTCTGGATTTTTAAAGTTGGAGTCGCAAATGTAAGTACCAGCATAAGGTCTATGTAACCTGCAGCTCTGTTTGGTTCATGGTAGAATCTGATGCTAGTCTGCATGACTTCAGTGTCAGGGCCAATCAGCTGGCAGTTACTGTCCATTCAGTTTTTAGAAAATAGAGTAACAGCAAACAAATAAAGCAAAATGGTGATCAAGGTGTAGTGCAAAGTGCCCAGACTGTCATTTCTCTGGCTGAAGCCCATGCATCCATTATAGATATTCCCATTGGCAAGCACTCAAGTGCGATACCAGCTCACTAATATGTCTGTGTGAAGTAGGAAAAAAGACTATTGCTTCCTTCAAGATCTCTGTCTGCCTCCCTCTGTGCGTTTACTAGATTTATATTTGCCAACTTTAGCAACAACAGCAAACCAGAAACTGGGGTTTATTTCATCTTTTGCCTATTTGGGATTCTGTAAATGATCCTGCCAGATTCTGCTGACAGCAAACAGCCTGAAAATATGTGATTGAGCTGCACATGAAATGAACATCCGTCTATGCTGGAGGTGCATACTCCAGTGATGTCACTTATTGCTACCACAGTAATGTAACTATATGTCAATAAAATGAAGCTGAGTTAGACATCAGCTGACATCAGGCTGGGGTTTGGAGGGCAAATGATCCAAGAGAACATAATTTCTACTCAGTATGCTTGGGATATTTAAAATGCAGTGTATTCTTCTGCTATTACCATGAAACTCTGCAATGCTTTTTAGCAGATTACACAGCCCTCCAACCCCAAGTCTCTTCCCTATTGTAAAATGTCCATTTCAACTCGAAGCACACAAGGATTTGGTGCCTGTTTTATAACAAACACCAGAACTAGACCTGTCTTCAAAAGTAAGCCTTGTACAAAAGGAAATCTCCCAATCTATTAATCTGCACAGCTGGAATGTGAAGCACATGCTATGTGTTATGTAAATGTGTCATTGGGTTTTAATGATTTTAAAGAAAAAACCAGACATGTTTGGTATTGGAAGGAGTCCATTCTAATTCCCTTGTTTCACTAAATGCAGTGTCAGAACTTAAGATACTCACTAATTCAAAGCAAAGGGCTGATTTAAAGCATTTCACAAACTTAGTTTTACTGATTCCTGTGTAATCAAGGTTCATAAACACAGTTGTTTAAACAAGGCAAAGAGTTTATTACACATTTCTATTAGGAGCTCTGCAGATATTTAAAATAGCACTGGCTGACATTCTTTCCTCCCTGATCAAGCATACCAGAAAGACACATTGTCCACAATAATTCCGTTTCCACTATATTTTTTTGTAATAGGAGCAGAAAGATGAAGACTCCAAAATCCCCAAGTCTCTCAAATTGAAATACATCTTTCAAAATGTAAGTTCTGATTACAGCAGTTTGCCAAATATCCATTATCTGATAACAAAAACTCCCGCTTTCCGCCCAACTTGATTCTTTATCCTGTCATACATATTGGGGATCTGTGGTGACAGATTTCAGCAGCCTAGAATTCATATCAGATACTAAGGAAGAAATTCACCTGTCAGGTGTTTCCACAGTTTTGCAGACCAAATTACTCCCATTTCTGTTTACTTTTGAATTCATCTCTTTGATCCCTGATAGCTAACATTAGCTCTTGTAAAGTCATCCCCTTGTAATAACAAGAATTTACTGCACTTTCAAATCACCTTTCATCCATCAATCTACATTATGAGGGACATTCATTTTACATTGATATTTACATCCATTTTAGCGATGAAGAAAGAAAAATGAAATTACTTACTCTCAGGTAAACAGCAATAGCTCAATGAGTTACTGAATGCCTTCTTTGCTTCAGTCTTCACTGCTAAGACCAGCCCTCAGGAATCCTGACCCTGGGAGTAAGAGTGAAAGCCTGGAAGGAGGAAATGTCTCCACTGGTGAATGCGGGTTGGGTTAGAAATCACTTGGGTAAACTGAACACACACAAATCCATGGACCCTGACGGGATTCACCCACAAGTGCTGACAGAGCTGGCTGATCTTGTTGCTCTACCACTCTCCATCATTTTTGAAAAATCATGGACAACAAGAGAGTTGCCTGACAACTGGAGGAAAGCCAAGGTCAGTCCAGTCTTCAAAAAGGGTGACCCTGGTAATTACAGACCAGTCAGCCTCACCTCCATCTCTGGAAAGGTAATGGAGCAGCTCATTCTGGAGGTCATATCTCAGCACATGAAAAAAAAGGTTATCAAGAGCAGGGAGGTTATGTCTGACTAAACTGATAGCTGTCTATGATGGTGTGACTGAATGGGTGGATGCAGGGAGAACAGTGGACGTTGTCTACCTTGACTTCATCAAGGCTTTCAACACTGTCTCCCATAACATCCTTGTGGGTAAGCTCAGGAAGTGTGGGTTAGAAGAGTGGACAGTGAGATAGGTTGAGAACTGGCTGAACAATAGATCCCAGAAGGTTGTGCTCAGTGGTGCAGAGTCCAGCTGGTGACCTGTAACTAGTGGTGTTCCCTAGGGTCAGTTCTGGGTCCAGACTTATTCAACATCTACATCTATGGCCTGGATGAAGGGATGGAGTGTACTATCAGCAAGTTTGCTGATGACACTAAACTGGGAGGAGTGGCTGATGCATCAGAAGGCTGTGCTGCCATCCAGTGAGATCTGGACAGACTGGAGAGCTGGGCAAAGGCAAACCTAATGAAGTTCATCAAGGGTAAGTGTAGAGTCCTACATCTGGAGAGGAACAACACCATGTACCAGTACAGGTTAGGGGTAGACCCACTGGAAAGCAGCTCCGTGGAGAGGGACCTTGGCGTCCTGGTGGACAATAAGCTATCCATGGAACAGCAATGTGCCCTTGAGGCCAGGAAGGCCAATGGTGCATCAAGAAAAGGAGGTTGAGAGAGGTTCTTCTGCCCCTCTACTCTGCCCTAGTGAGACCACATCTGGAGTATTGTGTTCAGTTCTGGTCTCCCCAGTTCAAGAGGGACACAGAAATACTGGAGAGAGTCCAATGGAGAGCTACAAAGATGATGAAGCGACTGGAATGTCTCTCTTATGAGGAAAGGCTGAGAGCCCTGGGACTGTTTAACCTGAAGAAGAGGAGACTGGGAGGGGATCTTATTAATGTGGGTGTCAAGTTTAAGGGGCCAGTTGTGCTCTTCAGTTGTGCTCTGTGACAGGACAAGAGGTAATGGTTGGAAGCTGAAACACAGGAAGTTCCACCTCGATATTTGTGAAAACTTCTTTCCTGTGAGGGTGACAGAGCCTGGAACAGGCTGCCCAGGGTGGTTCTGGAGTTTCCTTCTGTGGAGACTTTCAAGTCATGCCTGGATCTGTTCCTGTGTGGCCTGCCCTGCTCTGGCAGGGGGGTTGGACTTGGTGGTGTCCAGAGGTCCCTTCCAACCCCTACCATTCTGTGATTCTGTGATTCTATGATCCATCCCCTCAATGTCCTTCTTGGAGTGAGGGCCCCAAAACTGAACTCAGTATTCGAGGTGCAATCTCTCCAGTGCCAAGTACAGGGGGACAATCACTTCCCTGCTCCTACTGGTCACACCGTTTCTGATACAGCCCAGGATGTCATTGGCCTTCTTGTCCACCTGGGCACACTGCTGGCTCATGTTCAGCCGGCTGTCAACCAGCACCCACAAATCCTTTTCCTCTGGAAATTTCCCGGCCACTCCTCCCCAAGCCTGTAGCGTTTCCTGCTGTTGTTGTGATCCAAGTGCAGAACCTGGCACTTGGCCTTGTTGAACATCATCCCATTGACCTCAGCACATTGATCTAGCCTGTCCAGATCTCTCTGTAGAGCCTCTCTACCTTCAAGGAGATCTACAATTCCACCCAACTTGATGCCATCTGCAGACTTGCTGAGGGTGTCCTCAATCCCCTCATCCAGATCAGCTAATGGGTTATATTAATACAGCAACACAGCCTGAAGTCTTCTTCTGCCCTGCCTCCTGGCCTCTGGTTTCTGAGACTGGAAAGCCTACTTTTAGCAAGGGCAGATGGTGGACAGCAGACTTTGAATGCTGTGGGAATTTGCTGCCTGTATGTATCTGAGGAGTGGGACTTGATCTGCAATGTGGGTTAAATCTGTTTCTGAAGAGAACATTTTCCTACATTGAAGTTACATGTTTTATTCTGAAAGCAGCTCTGCTGTTCTTCTCCAAGCAGTTTTCTCCTTGGGAAACTTTTGGAATCCAATCTCACCTGCCAGTGAAACCTACAGGTTGTGCAGCCTGGCTTTTAAAGCCTGAATAAAAATAAACACCACACAATATATTTAAAGCTGGAACTTTTCTTCACTGCTTGAGTGTCCATATAGTAAAATATGTGCTTCTGTTAGTTACATCATCTGGATTTCTTCAGAATCTGGCTTTGTGTTTGCTTGTTACAGATAATTTTAGTATGTTGTATGATGAAAGTTCAGGAAAATCTGAACAAAATGCTCATTCTTTTTAAAACTTTCTTCACTTGGTTCTGGTCAGCTATGTAGATACACTTTCAAGTTCTCTTTTATCCAGTATTTTGGACTTGAAGTGAATATTTTTAACGTAATATTAGCACTAATTTGATACATCCCCAAGTTCTAATCAAAAACCCCTAAGACTTCATGTGAGCACAAAATCAAACAGTATAGTTGGCATCTCAGTTTGGTAGAGACAGCCAACCCAATTAAAACCATTCTGTGCCATTAAATCCTCAAGAATACTACCAAATGGCACCATTTACTCTCCAAAAGGGCTACAGGAGTGATTGTTGCTCATGAAGAAATGGTTAAACAATGGATCAGAATTTCTATCTGCTAATTGTTTCCATTTTTCAAGTTCTTTTCCAGTTTTGTCCAGCAGAAATTTCTCCAGAGGTTGCTACTTGAGTGCATTAGTGACACTGACTCTGGCTGCAGATGCAGCTAAGGTGACTGGAGAATAGTGATGTAAAAAAAAAGCAAAAATTCATTAAACTTCTACAATCATGTACACTGTGAATTTGTTGTGGTAATGCACAATAAAAATTGGTGGTGCTTCAGGCTTTTTTGTATCACCCAAGAAGAAATGGATCCTTCCCCTAAAAAAGAAATCACAGATAGGTCTCCTTGATTGGACTGTTTACCACTTTTATCAAAAGCTTGATTTCAGTGCAAGTTTTGCAGGACATTTCTTAACTTTTTGCTCCATTTTTTGAATGCAAAATCTACCTCTATCTTTTCCATCTATTGATATAAGAGACATTATCATACCCTAGAGAAGTGTTTAAAGCAAATTCAGACATTATTAATCTTTATAGTGTCTGTCCCGAGCATATTTGCTACCTGAGCATATTTGCTACCAAACTGAGACGCCAACAACTGCATCCAGCTCTGGAGCCCTTAACACAGGAAGGTCATGGACCTGATGGAGCAGGTCCAGAAGAGGGCCACAAAAATGGTTAGAGGGTTGGAACACCTCTGCTGTGAGGACAGGCTGAGGGATCTGGTGTTGTTGAGCCTGTAGAAGAGAAGGCTCCAGGGAGACCTTAGAGAAGCCTTCCAGTACCTGAAAGGGTCCTCCAATAAAGTTCTGGAGGGACTTTTAATGACAGCATGTAGTGATAGGATGACAACCAATGGTTTTAAACTAGAGAAGGGTAGATTTAGATTGGACATTAGGAAGAAATTCTTTGCTATGAGGGTGGTGGAACACTGGAAGAGGTTGCCCAAGGAGGTGGTGGAGACCCCATCCCTGGAGACATTCAAGGACAGGCCTAATGAGGCTCTGAGCAGCCTGATCTAGTTGAGGATGCATGTCCCTGATCACCTCATTGGGGTTGTACTAGATGACCTTTAGAGGTCCCTTCCAATCCGGGGCATTCTATGATTCTATGATATTAAATGACAAAAAAAGAGTTTCTTCTGAAGAAGAATTAGATGAACTCTCTACAACTACCTAAAAGGAGGTTATAGTGGGGCTAGCGCCAATCTCTTCTCCCAAATTAATAATGACAGGATGAGAGGAAACGGCCTCAAGTTGCATCAGGGGAGGTTTAGATTGGATATTAGAAAGAAATTCTTTACTGAGAGAGTGGTTGGGCAATGGAACAGGCTGCCCAGGGAGGTGGTGGAGTCACCATCCCTGGAGGTGTTTAAAAAACAAGTCATTATAGCACATGAGACTATGGTCCAGTGGTTAGGGAGATGTTGGGATGAAGGTTGGACTTGATGATCCTAGAGGTCCTTTCCAACCATAATAATTCTATGATTTTATGAACACCCAAAGTACAGAAGAAAGACCAATATGTTATTTTATAAACAATATTAATTTCTGATCTTTTATTAGTTTGTAGGAAAACCAAAATTTAGGTAAAATTATCTTAGTAAATAACTGATGCAGTTGACAAAATAAGACCATAACTCTATTAAATTACCAAAAGAATCCAGAAAGTCTGTATCCCAGAAAAATTAAACAGAAATCAAAGATGTGATTTATTGCCAATGGAAACTTTCAAGCTTTGAAATATTCAGCATCTGAAAGTCTACACCCGCTCAGGTATTGATGCATGAGACACATGGACACGGGCTAGTGGCTTTTCTGTCCTCAGAGAACAGAATGAGATACACCTTCATGTGATAATATAAACCTGTTAATAGAAAAATCTAGAAATCCAGTCAAAAAGCAAGACAAAGATGCACTGCAAAGGCACAAAGGGATGAAAAGCTTACCATGCCTGCCAGAAGAGCAGTATCTAATTCCAGAGGCACAAATAAATCAGTTATTGGAGGACTACTTTTAGAGTCCACAGGTGACAGTAAGTGTTGAAGAGATATGAGGATTCTGTGACTGTGTCACAGAGAATACCAAGGCTTTGGAGTTATAAAGATAAGTCATTGTTAGGCTTGACTGACATGAAAGCAGAGGTTAGACTCCGTGTGGTGGTTTTGCCAAAGCACCTCAATGGGATGCACTGCACGCAGATGGGATGCACTGCACCCTTGTCAGAGGGTGATGACAGGAGGAGCTCAGAATGGAGAAGGGTCTGGGGCCAAATTCTTCCTACTCTACAAGTGTCTGGGTCAAAGCGCTCCCAGAGACTGTCCGTGAGCCATGGCTATCAGAGCTGACTTGCTGTTGCCAATGGCCAACCCTAAGCCTGTCATTTCCTAGCTTCTGAGGGCCTCAGCATCCAGCTTCTGCAGCAAGCTCAGTGCAGCCTCGCTGCACACAGAACACTCGCACATTGATACCACAGTTAAGTGCTAATACACTTACAAAAAGGATGTCAACTATACGGATATGTGCCTACCCAGTCTGTATGGATTGGAAGATTGAAGAGCTGTAGACTCTTTATCAGGTGCCACCCCAGAACGACTCTCTGCCTTAACAGGGGAAAGAAGGACAGGCTCTGTTTTTCATTTCTCTCTGCTTTCTTGAGAGCACTACACGTGGCTACAGCAGTATGCCTGAGCTTTTGTAATTATGGCAATAGTCTGAAAATTGAAAATACAGAAGCACTGCACCACCCTAGCTGTGCACTAATACCTGTTATTAACAAAGAACATAATCTTCTGAGTCCCTTGATACAGTTTTAAAAAATCTTGCAGCTTGCTAGAGAGCTTATCAGAAGTAATTAATGCCTGGCTGAGCATACTTGCTTTTAAGATACCCAGAAGGACTTGCTCCATTTTTATGAAACAGAGATGCTGTCTCAGCACAAATCCCCACCTGATCAATGGCTTCTGCAAGAAATCTATTAAACAGCCCTTCTTGAAATGGTTGGGGTGGTTTCTCGAAATATCTGACAACTGCAATTTCCTATTAAAAAGATAATTTGTGAATGAGCAGGGAAGAGATTAAACACAGGACATACAGCTGTTCCTAACTAGAAGGAAAATTGACACGCAGGAACTGATCATCATTCCTGTCTTTTTCAAGACAGTTTTGCAATGTTTTGGTCACAGAGATAATTTTACATTGGGGGGGGGGTGGGGGGGTGGGGGAGGAAGGTATTATTGACTCTTATATAACCCATTCATGTTTGCATATTATTTTCCTTTCTAACATCTGTGGGTGTCACCTTTCTCTACAAAAAAACATTAAAAAATGCAGCTTACGTCTGACTTTCTGATGCCTTTTGCTGTCTATAGTGCCTTTACAATGTCTTCTCTAACTCATCACAGATAACACTGCCAAAAGCACCGGAAAAACACGTCAGCTTCAGCCCTGGTTTTATTCATACCAGAATGTCCTTGGACAATGGTGTCATGCACCCACCATGGTCAAGCCTCTTTTCTTTTGGTGATGCCACAGTGACGCAGATCCTGCAATATTTCTCATAATGTCAGAGTCAAAGTTTAAAGCTGGGTGGAGACCTAGTGTCAGAAGTCACTGCAGCACTGGAGTTACCTCAGGTAGCTTTAAAACACTGATGCCACAAAAGTACTTACAGTAAAAGGAAGACAGATGGACTTTTTCCCCACCGTTAGCCTGGAGTGTGTAATCCAGGTAGACAGAGAAGAGCTTAGACAGCAATGGCAAGTGGTGACTACCACAACAGTCTCATTCATCCAAGATTGTCAGATGCTGCATTTGCGCGCCAGTAGGAATTTTTAGTGTGACTGCACTAAGGTAACAAAGTCATAAACCATCAGTATTTAATTAATTTAGCAATAAATAAACATACAGATCTAAGTGGTATAATTGCCCGGCTCCTGTGAAGGGCAACTAATTAATTTTGCTATAATTATTATCAAACCACAGTGAGCAGAGAGATTGTTTTTCCTCCTTTGAAGTGCCTCCTCCCCTCCAAGTCTATATTTCAATGAAGGTCTTTTATTATTTAATGTATCTGTTGTCATTTGCTGTCAAAATAACATCAGGGAGATGCAAGCACTCTCATTTTGGTTTTGTATTATTTTCCTTTTGTTTGCCTGAGGACAGATGTTTTAATTGCTAAGTATAAGGACAAATCCACAGATCTAGAAGCTGAAGGGGAAAGAAATCAGTGACAATATTTGCATGACTGAGAAGAAAATCTGTCTGTTCATATAGTTCTATAATTCCTTAAATTATCATTTATGATTGGAAAAAGCTGATAACAATAAGAGAAGGTACCAGGGGACAGAGGGAGAGTTGTGAATGACGACACAATGTCTGGTATTACAGACACTTGCAAGAACTAACAGCAAGGAAAGTGAAACCAAGTGCCAAACGTTAATCTTAGTGCTTCTAGTTCCACATTTGATTTCTGAGGGCAGGATAGCTGTAGGTCATATTACTGAATGCCATGAACAATCTGGTGAGGTCTGATCATTCCTCCAGAGGCATTCATCATGTACATCCCAGTTCATCAACCACCCATAATTCTTGCTTGGATGACAAAACTACACCCACTCTGGCATGTCTGAGGCTTGCTATGCACTTGATGAGCATCACACCAAACATGACTGGGAAAG
The DNA here is from genome assembly GCA_025345505.1 of Todiramphus chloris collaris. Lineage (NCBI taxonomy): Eukaryota > Metazoa > Chordata > Aves > Coraciiformes > Alcedinidae > Todiramphus > Todiramphus chloris. Next base: position 3,802,803 of record JANVCC010010406.1, read on the forward strand.
AAATGATAAAATTATACCCTTTACTGTGAAGACTGGGATCAAGATAGGTCTCCCAAAATGTGGTTTGAATTGAACAAAGAATTACATAGAATTGCTAGGGTTGGAATGCATCTCTGGAAATCATCGAGCCCAAAGCCCCATGCAGACACTGGACAGCTAGAGCGGGTTGCCCACATCCAGTCAGGGTTTGCGTATCTCCAAATATGGAGATTCCACAAACTCTCTAGGCAATCTGTTCAAGTGTTTAACCACACTCACAGTAAAACAGTTTTTTCTTCTGTTTAAATAGACTTTCTTGTACTTTAATTTGCATTTGTTGCCTCTAATCCTGTCACTGGACACCACAGAGAAGAGTCTGGCTCTAACTTCTCTACTTCCTCCCTTCAGGTATTTATACACACAGATAAGATCTCCCCTTAGTCTTCTCTTCTTCAGGCTGAAAGGCACAGGTCTCTCAGGCTTTTCTCATGTGAAAGATGCTCCAGTTCCTTAACCATCTTCAGGGAAATCGCTAGGCGTGCTCCAGTCTGTTTTATACTGAGGAACCTAGAATAGACACAGCACACCAGATGTGGCCTCACCAGAGATGAGTAAAGACTGAAGATCACCTTCCTGGACCTGCTGGCCATGCTCTGCCTAATGCAACCCAGGAGGCTGTTGGCTTTCCTGGCTGCAAGGACATGTTGTTGGCTCATGGTGACCTTGGTGTCCACCAGAACCCCCAGGTCCTTTTCTACAAACCTGCTTTCCAGATGAGTGGCCCCCATCATTTATCAGTGACAGTTTGTTACTCCCCAGCTGCAGAAAGTGGCACTTCCCCTTCTTGAACTTCACATGGTTCCTGCTGGCCGATTTCTGCAGCCTGCTGAGGTCCTCTGAAGAGCAGTACAAGGGTGGCAACTACTTCTCCCAGTTCTGTTTCATCTGCAAACTTAATGAATGTGCACTCTGCAATATTGCCAGGTCAATAGTAAAGACTATTATTACCTGCTCCCCTGGGTGCTCTCCTGCCAGATTCACTCCTCCTACATCCTCCTGCAATGGTAAAATATTTTCACCTGGAATCAACCAAGGAGAGCCCAGACATCATCAGCAATGTTCAGAAACTCCTCAGAGCAGTTCAGAAAGTTGCACTGGAACTGCAGCTTTACAAGGGAGCTGAAACGGTATCCACACATTTAGATTTCTTTATTCTTTAAGTTCTTTCTATGAATAGTTTGTATTACCTACCTCCCAAAAAAGTATTGTGCATGTCAGTGTCATAAAAAAGGTTTTATATAAATACTTTTATATCGTCTTCCCACCTTATCCATCTGTCTTCACTGTGCAATGACAAGGTATGAGACAAAGCACACACTGAGCACAGGTCATAAGGTCTGGCAGATTTCAGCTTTGTTTAAAGATATAACTGTTAAAATGCAGTGCAACATAATTAATCTGTGTAGGTTCACACTCAGAGTTTCCTTAGAAAACGTGCAAATTTGACTCATTATCATCACTTGGCTTCTGAATACAAAATCACAAAGGAAATGCATTTGGACAAATATAGAAAAAATAGTTAATATGGAAATCAGCTTGTCCCAAGTGGAAAAATGTCTCATTTGCATTCAGATTCTGTTTCTGCTGCCTCTTCTTTTGTTTCCAAAGTGATAAATGGTCTTTCCCTCCTTCCCAGCCCTTTCAGAATCTCATTAAAAGGTGCAGAAATGAGGCTTGAACGGCCTCATGACCTTCCTTGCTTTGAGGGTCACATGCAGAACACAATTCAATCTGGCATGCTGGCATATTTTATCAAGGTTTTTTTTTCATCAGAAGGGGGTAGAACAGTACAGAGTGACCCAAAACACTGATGGTACAATACACATGCCATTACTCCCAGCAATATATTCTGATGGCACACAGATTGCCGTATAATGCGATTTTCCCTCAATGAAAGGAAGCTTGAACAATAAATGGCTCTATCATGGGCATGAGTTCCACATATTGCATTTTGAGAAATGAGGTTTCTTACTGATTTAACATTCTCATTTGCTGCACAGTCTTCTACCCTCTAATAACAAGAGACCGGCTTGTTTATTTCTATTTTACTTTACTGCTATTTTAATGTAAAAAAGCATGGGGAAGAACTGCACGGCATTTAAGTGATTATATGCTAAGTAAGTCTGAGAAACACTGGTAGCTTATAGCAGTCATGGAAATTACAGCTGAGATGCAGAGAATTTCATGGCTAGAAAGAAATGGACAGGAGCCAGTACAGCTATTAGACATAAGGATCCCTACAGTATCTGTGACTGGAGCAGAAATCTAAAAAGAAATGGAGCTGTTTCAAAAAATTGCTTTCCCAAGCCTGACAAACCTTCATCCCACTTCCCATTTGGGAAACATGTTGGAATTTTCAGTGACATAGACACATCAATATTAAGGGTTGAAATAGCATTTCGTGCAGTTATGACTTAAATATTTCAACAATGCCATTATGGGCTCCTTCATAGAAATAAACCAACAGCTGTTACCTTTTACGTAAAGGAAAAACTAACGAGACAAACTGTCATTGTAAGTTATTGCTGCACAGAGTGAAAAAAAACCCCACCAGATTACATGATATTGGCCTGCCTGTCAGCACCTTTCTTCCAGAACCTTGTGTCTTTTCTTCTCCCACAAGCTGTGTGGTTGCTGAGGAGGGGTGATGGACATTAACTAGCATCTGCAGAGCTACAGCAGTATATACTGGATAAGAAAATTCCTTTAATGTTTCTGGGACAAGTCATTTCTAATAATAAAAGTATTTTACAATGCTTGCAATAACTTTTCATCCATTTAGAAACCAGCAATAAATGTTCAAATGCAATTACTAATGCTATGTCAACAATTTGCTGATTCAGGCTCTTCAAGTTTAACTTGGCATGAAATACCAATTTATCTGCCTGAGTTATTCCCCAGCCTTCACTGAACTGGTCCAAATATGACTTGGTCTCTTTCAGATGTCTTCTGGGAATTAGTCCCTTGGGTGGGAGAAAACAGTTACTTCATCAGTTCCAGCTAGGAAGCTATTTGCATGCTCCATATAGGACACATTTCTTCCCATCATTGGTTGTCTTTTGCAGTTACTACATCCTGGAGTCAGAGGTGAGTCTGTGTTTAGCACGGGAGATCCTAGGAGCATTTCCAGACTGAGGAACAGCCACAGAGACAAAATGAGTTCAAAGTGCCTCAAGCATGCATGTGTACATGTATGTATATGTGAGCATTTGGAGGCTTGTCCTGTTTGTACCATTACATATGTACACATACTGTAAAGTTCAGATTACTTCAGGCCAGCTACAAGCATGTGAGCTTCTGAATACAGAAGTCAGACTGTAAGGGGCATGTACAAAGTCACTTCAGCACTTGCCCTTTACAGATCAGTTGAAGACAAACTCAGCTAACTCTTCACAGATCTTCTATTTCCACAGACAGTGGAAGAAAAATTGCTGAGTTGCTGCAAATCACCCAGCTTTAAAAAGGCCAGACTCAAAAGTTTGGTTTGCTAAGAGAATTAAAGAAACAAGACATCTCTGTTTTCAAGCAAAGTTAAGAGGTTAGATTCAGCTGGTGGCTTCCTTTTACCTCCAATACAAGCTGTTTGCCCAGATTATCTTCAAAGCTTTCTTTTCACAATGCACAAGCAGAAATAAAGAATATATATATATATATATTTTTTTTTTTTTTTTTTTGCTAGAAAGACATATCTTGCATCTCTACACTGGAAGAGATGTTTATATGGAAAACGCTTAAATGCTGAAATTTTTGGTGTGCACAGAAACCCACGTGTTCACCTGCATTAATGAATGATTTTGTAAGATATCTGCCTCCAAGGAGGTATAGAAATTGCAGACAGTACCTAACATGAGAAAGTGTAAAATGATGGGCTCTTTCCTTGGAACAGTTTCTTGGCAATTTGGTACAGAGATTTTCTCTCTTATATTCAGCTTTCATAAAACTGATGTTTCCAAGTAGGGAGTTCTGTGCATTTTGTATGCCAAGAGGTTTGCGCTTCGGCAGACATAGAGTTGTTTCAGCTTAACCATTTACCACCTTTTTATCTTGCAGCCAAGGTGGGCTACTATGTCCTTTGTTAAAGAATATGGTTGGTTACTACACTTTAGAAAACATCTGTATGAATTGCTGCTTTCAAACTGGTGCATCCAGAGCAAGCGCAGACAATACAGGCATTCAAGCACTGTGCTGAAAGAGATCTAGAGAGATGGCTCATTAATAGTGCCTGGGATTTTCCTTCCTCTTACTTCCACTGTGTCTGCATAACCAATAACCTCGGTTGTTGTGTGGAATAAAAACTGACTGCAAACTCATGATACAGAATTGAAATTACCTTAATGTACATTCAGATTATGACTTAAGACATACAGAAGGCTTATAGGGTAAGTGCTGTCACACAGATGTCTTTGGGTTCAGAGCCTGCAGAATTTTCTGTTTTCAGTTCACAAAATACCCCTGACATGTTCCAGGTCTTCTTTGAAAGTTATTCTCTCCCTTCACATAACAATAAAATGAAAAATGCACATGGTCCCATAATTTCTTAATTTATTTAAAACTTCTCTGATGAATGAGAAATACATAATTTTCAACCTCGTGGCACACAGTATCCTGAAACAAGGTCCCAAACCTCATAAACCCACAGAGCTGTCTTCACACATGGAATAGGTATGGTGCAACTCAGGGTGTTCCTGGAAGAGCTGTTATTAACCGAGTCAGAGCAGACATCCAACTATAGCAACACACATTCTTCCAAAATAATTGACCTCACACTTTTGCTTTGAGATAAAATTACCCAAGGCATGGACTATTTGTAAACACATTGCAATGCACTCACTGTAGGTTGAAGCACGTACCCTCTCCACCCCTACATATACTGCAGCAAGATCCCTTTCCTGTCAGCCATATACCAATTTTTGTTAATATCAGGGGGAAAAAAAAAAAAAAAAAAGACACCACAAAATCCTCAAAGATGCTAAAAATAAGTGCCACAATATTCCTGAACCTGTTAGATACTGCAGCTTCCATTTCAGTTAATGTATTTCACACAACAAATCAAAACAAACTCACGGACTGAATTCTTAATAAAATGCCGTCACATTTTATCAGCTCCTGCCACTGCAAAGGCAAATATTTGTTGCTACCTACAATTACTTTCATTTTAAACATCAATAAAGTACACAGAAGGTAATGCAACTGCTGTGAATTACTGTGCATCACAGGGACCACAAGGGCTCCTGCACACCTGGTGCCTTGTCTACTGCAACATTTCCCTGCTTGAGCTTGCAAGCTTCTTACGTTTCCTGTGTAAGGTCTTTTGTCTAAGGCAGACCAAAGCCAAGGGAAAGCCTGCTATCAGCTTCAGTGATCTTTGAATGAAGTCTGAATTTGGCCAAGTGCAGGTAATTTGACAGCAGACACTACATTGCAAAAGAATAAAATATCCATGCATTGGCTTCAGATTAACCTCGTGGCTTCTGAGAGGAAGGCTTTGTTTGGTATTGAACAATAAAAGATTGATTTCCATTTGCTAGCCTCTGAATAGCAAATACAAACTCCTTTGGCAGGATACAGAACCCTGTCCCACCAAAGGAAGACAACTTCTTAGCAACTGGGCATTTTCCTGAGGTGTGGAAGGACAAGGCTAACATCTGCTGAGCAACACTAGGACTGGAAGGGAGAAGAACTTTATTTTTGCCAGCATATGTTTTCCAAATTTATCCATGACCTCTGTGTTTCTTTGGGTCAGCTCTAGCAGTCAGTAGACTGAATTGCTGTTCCTCTGGTGTTTTCACGGGCTTGCATCCAGAGGGTATTTTAGGCACAACCTGCACCTTCTACCAAACTGGGGCAAGGATCGTCATCACGTGCAATAGTGTGCATGGAGCTGCACTTGCTGCACGGGCAGAGATGAATGCACGAGCAGCTGTGGCTGGCTGCTGCCACATTAGCTATTGCTTACTGTGTTCCCCCATCTGCAAGTACACAGACTTCAGCTGTGTGGCAGAGAAGCCATCTTTTCAAAGCTTCAAATGCAGGAAAAGCTTCAAGTGGAGTGTGAACTTTCCTGGTCTCTTAACCATAACAAACCACAAGGTACAAACCCATGATAAGTCAGGTTTGATTTACTCTAGTGCTCCCAAATACACAATATGTGCTTAAATGACTTGTCTTAGTGGAGAAGGAAGTTCCATTTGCTACTTGTGAGAGAACTTATTTTTGCAGGTGAAAGTTGCAGATTTAGCAAAGTGTAAGCAGGTACCTGTTTTTCTACCACACAACACAACTGAGGTTGGCTAAGATCAAACTGCTTGTTCTCTTGAACATTTTCTCCTGTCAATTTTTTTTTTTTCCTAAACACTTAGAAATGCAAACTTCAGAAGTGAAATAGTAAAGCTATTTTGCATATCTACATGAGGGCAAGTAATAGCTTATTCCATTTCTAGCATGTCACTGCATTTATGTAAATATGGACATTTACTCAGGAGAGGCAGACCAGGCAGACTAAAAACTGTTAAGTCAGCTGAAAAGTTACTTGATCACTCCTGTTATAAGAAAATACAGTATTTATCTTCTCCATTTCTGCCACTTTCCCTTCTTCCATAAAAAAAGCTTAAAAAATCATCCTACCCAAGATCAAAGCACTTGCTGAAGCCAGTCCGGAGCAGTTGCCAGCATGTTGTCAGCAAAATACAGTGGAGATGAGGCCTCTATTTGTGCTCACCACTGGCCACCATCTCAGCAGGCTCCTGCCTGCAGCTGCTGGACCCACCAGCTCTGTCACAGCCCAGGAGTGGCCGGGGCTCCGCTGGCAGCACCCACACCAAGCCCTGTGGCTTCTGTCTTTGCACAGCATGTCCTCAGCCTACTTTGCAGGCTCTGGTAGAGACAACCTCTCCCTAACAGGCTGCCCTCGTCACTGGAAGCCTCTCTGGGAGGCAGAGGCACACAGGAGGTGATCTGGAGTCTTAACGTTGAGTTTATTACCGCTGGCAAGGTTTGCATCTTGCCTCAACGAAAGACAGAGTCACTCATTCACTTCTTTTATGTGCCTTTTGAGATGAACTGGTAAGATACCCCTCAACTCCTGAGGTCTCTGCATCCTCTAGGATGAAGGAATTTCTTGCAGGAAGCATATGACTGACAGACCCGTGCACATATAAACTGTAGATAATGCACAGAACCCCAAGAACTGCTTTTTGTTGCTAAAATGGAAATAAATAGCAAAGAGTGTTTTTCTTTGGTTTGTGAACCGAAAATCCTGAAAAAGGAAATCAATACACCCATATGATATGTGTCAGCAGCAGGTTTTGTTGTTAAAGTCAGCTGAACATTGTGCTTGTCATCCAGATGAAGTTCAAAGGTGGCAATGAACCTTAATCCAAGTTCACTGTGGCCTCTGAGCATCCAAATATTATAACCTTAAGATGGGACTTTTCTCACTCTTTTCTCTTTTAATGCAAATTGGAACAGTTTTTCACATCTACTTTTCACCAAGCTAAACAGCTGATCGAGGTGTGGCGCAGAACAGAGTTTAGCCTCCTTGCAGCATTCCACTGAGTGAAAGACAGTGTTCATTTTATGACTTTGCTATTGTGTAGTTAACCCAACATGCACAACTCTGTCTGCTTTACTGCAGGCCTTAATCTTTCCAGGTGTGCATTACCATGCCCAGAACGAACCTCTGCCATTCCCCAGGTGGTTTAAGAGCATGCTTTACCACTTAAAAAAATACTTGGAAAGGAAACACCAGGAGCAGGCTTTGCTTTCAAAGATGCACAGTGTAATGAAGGTGTTAATTATTTTGACCTGTTGTCGTTTCTTACTTCTTCATCATTGTCTATACACATTCTGCTCTGCCTTCAGAAATGCCTGCTGAGATGTCAGGCTTTCCCAGCAGTGCAGAACAGCCTTGTTGTTACCTTCTCATTCAGGATGAGGAAGAAAAAGAATGAATCACCAGCTGAATGGAAATTCAGTGCTGTGGTGGTTGACCTTGGCTGGATGCCAGCTTCCCACCAAGATGCTCTATCACTCCCTCTCTTCAGTGGGACAGGGGGGACAAAAAAAAAATAAAAAAAAAAAAAAAATAAATTAGTGGGCCTCCCAGACAAAGGCTGTTTAATAACAAAAAAGACTTACTCTCTACTTCCCATCAGCAGATGATGTCCACTTGCTTTCTGGGAAGAAGAGCCTCAGCATGTGCAGCGGTTGCTTCAGAAGACGAATGCCTTAAAATTGACTGCACCCCCTCCTGCTCCTCCTATCCTCTTGGCTTTTCTTGCTGAGCACAAAGTCATATGATATATTTCCTTTGTAAGGTCTTTGGTCAGTTTGGATCATCTGTCCTGGCTATGTTCCCTCACAACTTCTTGCTCACCTCCAGCCTACCATCCTGGAAAAGCATGGGTTGAAGAGACAGCACGAGCACTATTCACTTGGTAGACAAAACATTGGTGTGTTATCGATGCCATTCTACTAGTTATACACAGTATAGCACCATGAATGCTGCTATGGGCAAAGTTAACTCCATCACTGAGAGACCCTATACAACTGTACATACCTACCGGACCCTTTTTAGATGCAAATATTCTCATGACATCAGTCTCATTCATTTATTTCTTTAGGATAGTTTTGTGTTTGGGGTTTTTTTGGGGTTTTTGTTTGAGACTTGACCTATACAGAGATGGACCAACATAATTATCTAGGTGTGAGATGAGCTCTTTCCCTGACGAAAAGTGACTAGTAATGCAGACTGGGATGGGCTGATGACCTAGTTTGGTTTTGTCCATTTCCCAGTCAGTAAATTACATTGATGTAAGTATCTAAATACCATTAGAGCTATCATAGATCAGGACACTTGGTACTGGCATTACTAAGGCTGCGTAACTAACACAGGACAATGTGCACACGAGCAAGTGACCTTACTGGTTATCCACAGTCACCCAGCAGTGTCAGGTGTACCAGAGCAGAGAGAATAAAAGGTGCTGAAGAAGTTGTCGAACCATGTGGCTAAAAATTCAGTGAAAGAACTTACCATTCTGGAGCACAGCAACACGGGGTCGCTCTACACCCTACAAAATTTTAGAAGTTTTCATCTGCCTCAAAGTCTGTGAGGAGTTTTCACACACATCCATTTCTTTGCAGTTGAGAAACAGGAGCTGCTGAAAGGGTAAAAATACACCTAGCAGGAGGAGGAATTTGAACTCTGGTCAACTACAGCTGAAAGAATTAGGCAGAATTTCACTAACAGAGGGTTTTTTAGAGAAGGAAAGAGTTGATTGTGGAGTGGATTGATTTCTGGCCTCCTTTAGAACAGAAGCAGATAAAGTACTGGGCACCTCTCCCAGCAGGAAAGTGGTACCATTAGGGCATTACAAACAGGGTGACTCAGGGCTAGGAAAAGCTGCAGGACCAGCATCACACTGTGACCACAGCACCTTATCCCCATGCAGATCCACAACCTGCTCTATGGGAAAACACACACATTTCAGCAGTTCCCACTTCGTCACAGACAACACAGAAATAGCAGGGCATCCGTTTAAATGGCGAGGAAGTAATCGTGTGACGGTTTCTCTGGAGTCTTGTTTTGGCTTTTGTATAACCAGTTTGTGAAAATGTGGCCTATGTGCTCTGTGGGAGAAAGAAATAGGAAAGGAAAACGTCTAGTGTTTCAGCTGTGAGTGATGGCAATAGGAAAGGGCAGGAAAGGGCAGGAGAGGGCGGGGGGGGGGAGGGGCAGATGTGAGTGGAGCTGCAAGATTGTCAGTGCTGGCATCTGTGACTGCACAGAGATGCACTAAGGAAGCATCTGTGCTGCAACATGAATAATCTCTTTGGACCATCCCTCACTTCCACTTCCCTTCCACCCCTGTTTTGTCTTTCTTGTATGTTGTTATGAGTTACGCCAAAGGCCACTCCTCACCCAGTGCAGCCGTCTCTAAAGACCACATGGCTAATGGGGCTCAGATTACTCAGATCACCACCTTCTCACCTCCACTGAACTCTGGGTACCGCAGCCTGCCCCCTCAAGGATCTCTTCACAGAAAGGCAACATACAGTGGCTGTACTGAAGGTGGCAAACGGGACACAGTGACTAATGGTATAACTTTACAGTTAACCTGAACTGCTAAGACAGAGCTTCAAGACTGTGCTGCATCTAAGAGTTAATTTGTAGAAGTGGCATGGAAAGCATGAGTGTGAACCTTTTCAGTTTTAAAACTTTCAGTCTGAGCCCCCCAGTGAAAGCTCACCTCATACTGGCAAAATGTTTTGCTTTAACAAAAAATCCCTCTAGAATTGTCTCCATTTCCCCAAATTACCAAGAAAGATAATTTTTGCTTGAGTATTTATCGTACCAGGTTTAAAAAACTAAATTGAATAGCCCAACATAAGAAAGACAACTTGTGCCTTGTCCAAACAAAGAACCACAGCTCAGTGTTGCCTGTGGAACAAACAACAAAACCTCCACAGCATGCCATACACGTACAGAAGGAGCCTGGGGTTTGTTTTCATGCACATTGTCCTTTAGCCTGGTGAAAAGCAGATGTGGCAAACCACCATTCCCATATGCTGGGATTTTACACCCTATATGAGCGGCTGCCAAGGTGATCATGTGAATAGCTCTGTCTTCCCTTAACGGATGATTGACTAAAAGGGCTCCTGAAAATGCTCTTAGGAGCCTCTCATAAATTCTTACCAACAAAACTAAAATTCTGCTGACGGCAGGAATCAGTACACCCCACTTCCAAGCAATATTCGAATCAAAAGTAAATGACATAGTAGTGCCCCTGGGGAAGGACTTAATTCTAGTGGTGTGCTTTATCTCAATTGTTTGTTTCAGCTTTGTTTTTTCCCATCTGGCTACAGGGAAAACTGTAGTAGCATAGAGTCATCTACATGTTTTCTATTCACCCAGAAAACAAATTTTCAAAATAAGCATTTCCTGTTAATTTAAATAATTATTATGTTTCATTCCAAAATTGATTTTGTATATAATAGTAACATCTTGCAGCTCTTTATAAATAAAAACATGAAAATATTCCATTTTGCCAAGGCACTTATTTCTAGTACATGTCAACTAAAATCCAGGTACCCCTGCAGAAAGCTTCAGTTTCAAGAAGAGGAGTAAAGTTTTTTTTTGAAGGAAAAATA
>JANVCC010010406.1:3814089-3840176 GCA_025345505.1 Todiramphus chloris collaris
TCTCCTTAAAGCATTTCAGGATTTCTTTTTACTAACTTCAGAGATTTCAAACTAATTTGGGCTAATAGTCTCTCTGCAGCACTAGTTTTCCTCAGCCAGGGATTTTGAAGACAGTAAGAATCTTTTACCTTGAACAGACAGCATTTTTCTCCTTTTTACTTATACTTTTTTTCCCTTCATACCTGAGCTTCCATTTGCCATGGTCTGAGAAACACTACACAGTAAATATCCTTCTGTGCCGTTCTTCCACAGTAGATGACCGTGCCTGAGTCCCTAGAGACTTTCTTGTGAATCTTTCCATTGCTGTTTCTCAGGGACCTGGAGGCTGTTGGTGGTATAAATCATCTGCATTTTACAGATTCCTAGACATCAGGGATGCAATTTCCAGGAGACAGGAGGGGGGAGGTCTTCCTTCATTTTTCAAAACCTTGCAGTGTAATATAGTTATTAATGGGTTTCCATTCCCTTTCATATTGGAAAAGCCTTTAAAGAAGCATGCTTTGCATTCAGATTAGCAAGAGATTCATCATTAACTGGTATAAGAAAAGGCTGTTTTTTCAATACAGCTGCTATAGCTATTATTTTTAATTACATTCCTGCTGCTGTAAATTGGTTGTGGTTTGTAAACCACAATAATTTAAAATAGAACATGAGACACAGAATACAGAGGGGTGCAAGAAAACACAAAGGCATTGGTATCAATAGGAAATAACATGTTCTATCTTAAGCAGGAGATTTGGCATTACAAAAGTGAAACAAACTGCACGTGAAAGCACCACTAAACCCAGACTAAATTAGAAAATAAATTATGCATGATGAGTAAGCAGGCAAGATGTGGTACCTGCTGAATTTCAGTTCTCTGAGAATCTAAACTTAGTGTCTGGTGACTGGAGATGATGTTAACATGTCACTATCCAAGAATTTTTTTCTCTGAATACTTTTGGAGCACATCTGAAATTGGATCAGTTCAACATCTTTATCACTGGACATATTTTGGGAAATGCTTCTATAGAAAATACATTGTGTGATTTTGAGGCTGGGCTTTCGGGATGACATTTCTGGGTTTCTGAGATCCAAATACCTGATTCATGCAAGATAGCATTCAAGACCACAAAACACCACAGAAAATTCAGCCTTAACAGAGAAAGACTTTGTATGTTCAGCCCCACCTGCAAGCAATGATTACTGATATACCACACCTGCTTATACAATCTTATTTTCTGAATCACCGTTTTGAACTGAGAAAACTCCAACGTTCCAGGATTTTTGTAATTTTTTTTTTCATTAAGCTTCACATTATTTTTACTTCTTGGAAATATTTTACAATTGTATCATGGTCAGACATGATGTGTTTTTTGGTGGTTTTTTTTTTTTTATGTGTGTTTTTTTTGTGTGTGTTTTTTTTTGTTTTGGTTTATTTTGGTTTGGTTTGGGTTTTTTTTTACGAAAAGGCATTTTGACAGAAGACCTCACAACCATTTTGCATGGGAACACCCTCATCAACCTATTGCTCCTCAAAAGTCAGTGATGCTTCATCCCTCTTACCAAAGAATAGATCAGATGGACTTTTAAAGTCCAGATTAAGTAAAGTGAAACACAGATCTGAACTTTGCAGCACCCTTCTATAACTCTGACTTACAGAAAAGTTAGGACATGTTGTTTCTTTGTTTAATCATTTGTTCCTCACCCAGCCTAGCTTATATATTTAAAAAAAATCTTCAGGGAAAATGACATGTTCATATGCTGACTTAAATGTTTTGTGTCACAAGCCTTTCAATGGCTGTGTTAGCCAGCCATGTACAGAAGCACTGATGCAATCAGAAATTAGTAAAAATAACTTACAAAGCAGCTACACTACAGGCACATGCTATTGTAGCCCATTGACTCCAGATGCAGGTTTGTCCTGCTGGTCCCACAAGAAAGCTACAGCATCAGCTGCTGTAATGAAAATAATCTTTGCAGTGCTCTCACGCCAGGTACCTACTGGATTCCTGTGGCAGAAAGCAACTGTGATAGCACAAAGAGCAAAGCAGATGGGTTTTGTGCAGTTAAACCAACCCCACACCACCCCTGAATGCATCGCAATTCTCTTGACCACACTGTGCAAGCTTTATTGGTATAAACATGCCTAGCAATTTTTTTCCATTTCTCTTTGCTTCAGTCAATGATAATGGAATCTGATCAGTAACTGTCAGTTGTTTCACCACCAGGCATTTATTATAATTTACTCTGTAAATACAGATGAGCAATGAGCTGCAACACTGCATCCAATCGCATTGTAATGCAGGGAAAGTCTAAATTTGATTCAGACTCTGCCACATGAGTCCACATGTACCACAATAGATATAGATGATATTTCACGTCTGGCAAGGGAATTAAACAATATTGCCACATACAAAGTTTTAAGTCTCTAAGCTGAGGCCTGAAGAGTTTTTAATCTGTCTTTTCTTAAGGAAAAAAAAAAAAAAAAAAGATACAAAAGAAATCTTCCTAATACTTTCTAAATCTTAATAAATTAATAGTGGGTTTTTTGGGGGTTGGTGGATTTTGTTGGTTTTTTTTTTTTTTTTTCTGGGAAGAAGAGCAAAAGGTGTAAAGTTAAAATATGACTTTAGAAAATTAGGGGAGCCATGTGAACAGAAAACATTTTTCAGGAATGATGAGCACAGGGTGCAGAGGCTGAGAGCGTGACAACTGTTCATGACTTTCATCACGAGGAACACAAGGCCCTGCCTGCATCACTTGCTCTGACACATGCTGCTAGACAACATGTGTGTGAGGGTTAAAACATTTTTAGTTCAGGCGTTAGCTTTGCCTGTCATGCCAGCCACCTCTGTGTGACCTGGTCATTTTTAACGGTGTTTCCATATGCTTCACTGGGGCCCCATGGTTGCTTTCCAAGGAATCACTGTTACAATGGACCATGACTGAGGCTGCACCTCACTGGCAAACTGAGAGCAGGAACAGGAGGTGGGGGGAAGGGGGGAAGGGAGGAAAAGGCTACTTTTGTTTCTGCTCTAACACAATCAATATACCATATTCCTGTAAGATTGCAGTTGAACACCAAGAGACCATTTCACTGAAGATCAAATGGCAGAGATTAATATAGAATATGTGATTTTCATATTACGTCTCATAGATTCTTGTAAAGCTTTGTTTTTCACATTTAATCTGACCAATGTTTATTCTTAAAATAAAATTACAGAATGTACGATTTCAAAATGTTCTGCTTCTCTTTTCAACAGAACCCTTCTTAAAAACTTCCTTTTACAAGGCATTGTGGTGGGGAAGTGCTTCCAGTACTTACAGTGGCCAGCATGGAATGTTATTTAGAGATCCTTGTATTTAAGCATTTAAAAATCAGATTTCCTTCCATGACTGTAGCCTTGGAGGGTATTTTACCATGTGGGGCTGTGAATGAGCGATACCATGCATCGTCTGCGATGGGAAGAAAACTTGGGGAATGGGAGGATACACTTCTGGGTTTGGGCTTAATCACTCAAACTGGTGCCAGTGGGGCTGTGCTCCTGCCAGTGTCCTCCCAGTGCCTCTCCTTGATGGTTTCCAAGGAGAGCTGCAGAATGTGCAGGAGAAGATCTGGCAGACAAGTGGTACAAAGGCTACAGCCCATAGCCAGCACTCACAGACAGTGCAGCCCAAGCAGCATGGGCTGCAGAGACTGTGCCTCTCCAGTGGCCTCCCCAGAGGAAGCCACAGAAGGCAGCTAGGCAGCCAGTGATGACCAGGGGCACCATGAAGGCATTTATCTCACAGAAAAATAATACAGAGGCATCTAAATATAGTGACACCACAGCTTTTAACTGTTGTGTTAGGAAAGGAGCAGCTGAGACACATGTGAGCAAGGCTGGGCCCCAGAGATGCTCATGGCAATGGAAACGGTTGCCATGGAGACCACAAAGAAAGGCCGACCAAAGGAATTACCAATATGAGACTAAGGGTGCCTGGTGCTGAATAATGCAGGGTGATGCTGCCACAGTCCCGGTGTTATTTCTGAGCCCAGGGAGCACAGAAAAACTGAGCACGTACCATTTGGTTTGCTTTGTTGCAGCTCGCAGGCAACCACTTTCTTACAGGCACTCTTACATTTAACAAACAAAAAAATAAGAAAAAAGAACAAAAATAGAGAAGCAATAGCAGTGAGAGGGTAAAACCCTTAACAAATCAGATTGTTCCCATTACCTCTGCTGGAAGAAAGATTTCTGCTGACGTTGTGGCTTAGCCTTTAGCTCACTGTGAGTCACAGAAAATAGTCTCAACATGAGGGAAGGAGAGAAGGAAAATCAATAGTGCCTGATCATTGGGAAGCTAAAACCATTAAGACCACAAGAAAGACTGCAGTTCTCATTAAGGCATGTATTGTTCCTCCCTGCACATCTGCTTCTCAAAGCTGCTGTTTCACAGTTTCAAGGTCACATGCAGTGTAAAGCAGGTCAGTGTCAGCGGGCCAGTTCTGTGATTTAACTTGAACCAAAATCAGTCAAAACACAAAGAAAGTTCATACACGTCCAAAAAAGAGAAAAGCACCACAGAGGCCTCTTGTATGCAGCAAGGAAAACAGTGTTCTGCAACCCATCAAAATAAGAAGTTTTTATTAATTCCAAAGTAAACTGCTGTCATTCTCACTAAGAAAAAAAAGTGGTCTGAAATTTAACACTATAATTTTTCTGTACAGCATTATTTCCAGTTTAGCATGTCTGCAATGAAGTTATATCTCCTTTTTTAATAGAGATGTTCTTATGATGGAAATGCTTTGAGGAGGAGACCTAAAAGGAGGTTGTATCAAGGCTGGTGTTGGTCTCTTCTCTCAAATTAGTAATGATAGTACGAGGGGAAATGGACTCAAGTTGCATCAGGGGAGGTTTAGATTAGATATTAGGAGGAAATTCTTCACTGAGAGGGTCGTTAGGCACTGGAACAGGATGCTCAGGGAGGTGGTGGAGTCACCATCCCTGGAGGTGTTTAAAGAACGATTAGATGTGGAGCTTGAGGATATGGTGTAGTGGTTGAGAAATGCTAGGACAAAGGTTGGACTTGATGACCCTGGAGGTCCTTTCCAACCGTAATGATTCTATGATTCTATTCTATGATTCTATTCTATATATATTGGCTTTACTTAAAGAAAAGTGAAGAAAGAGAAGAGCAACCATTGTTGCTGATGCTTTCACAGGGAAAATGGAAATGTTGAGGCTCTTCAGGTGAACAAGTAGTATTAGTTCTATTTAACTTGTATCATATTATCCACAGCACAGGTTGAAAATGTGTGCCCGTACAGCTTTTGTGCTTGACATGCAAGTGCCTACAAGGCTACGAAATACCCTGTCATCTAAAGACATCATATGATATTTATTTTCTATTTAAGAAATACAGACATGCACACACACATATATAAGTTATTTATACATAACTTAATCCAGAAACTTAAAACATCAGGATGTGAATGTTTGACTTCCCTATACTCCTTTGAGAACCAGACACCCTGGTGCTGTGGAGTGGCAGGGGGTGGGTGAATGATGGCTGAGAAGCAGCAGGACAGAGAGCGCATCAACAGGTGACTCAGCCACTAACCAGGCTGGCCTGTCTGATATGTTTCTTTCCACTGTACTCCACTGATATGCAAAGTAGTCAACAGAGTACTCCTACTTTTATTTTCATGTAAATGCTCCACAGTAATACATTTAAAAATATTTCTTGAACTAGGTAACTCTCTTCCTTTTTTACAGTCCATGGTAGTCCAACAAGAATTATTTTAAAGGTACATACTACAACAGTAAAACTGTTGCTTGAAATTTTTGAAGCATGAACTTCCATGGAGTCCTTTTCTGTATTAAGTTACTGGCTGATTGTGGAAGATACCAAACTGAAGTCTTTGTCTGAATTTATATGGGTATGTTCTCTGGCTTGAAAAAATTCTGGGCAATCAGAAATGGCTCACAGCCCTCTCCTTTGATGAGATTATCCCTTTGCTGGGAAGATACAGAAAATTAAATTAATATTTCTGAAGAGTTTTGGAGACCTTGTGAAGACAAGTTATACATAGTTAAGTGTACAGTATAATTAATGGAAATACAATAGGATTTTTTCACCTAAAGGGTAAAATTATACAACAGTAGTTAAAGAAATACATGGTTATTCAGAGAAAATAAGTTGGTAGCCATTCATAATTCATGTACCCCCTAAAGTGTCCATTAGTAGTGATTAGGTGGTTCTAGAAAATACAGGCTAAAATTTTTTGATAGGCTAGTTTTCAGGAATTGAAGTTTTAATTATCCTCTCGTGGCTTTCAAGTTTAAGAGGAAACAAAAAAGCCAACGAGGTCACTCATCTGCAAGCTGTGTGGTTGCTGTGGGTTGACACAGGACAGCAGCAAAGCAACCATGTAGCTGCTTGTTCATGGAGTGTGAAAACTCATGGTCTGAGATAAAGACCATTTAATGATAAAGATTTATTTTTTTTTAGAAGTTAAGCAAACACAGTAATTTACCACCTCCCAGCAGCAGACTGATGACCATCCAGTCTCTGAGCAAGAGGTACTCCATCAAGAGCAGCCCTCCAGACTTTACCACTGACCGTAATGTTTTATGACATGGAATATCCCTTGGCTAGTTCATGTCACCTGTCTCAGCTGTGTCTCTTGCTGGCCTCTTCCCACCACCAGACAGCTTGCTCAGGGATGCAGTGCGGGAAGCAGAGACAGCCTTGATGGTGTGCAAGTGCTATCCAGCAATAGCCAAAACACTGCTGTGTTACCAGCACCATTTTAGTCATGATGCAGAGCAGACCAACCTCTGGGCTACTGGGAAGAACATTAACCCCATCCCAGACAGACTCAGTACAGTGGTTCAATTTTGTTTTCTCACAACTTCCTCTCAGCTCAATAGAAATGTATGTTGCAGATGGTGTTTAAAGAGTACTTGTACCATTGAGCTTATGAGTATCTGATGCTTTGAATTCTGAAAACAAAGGGGAATCACCCTAATAAATAATCAGGACTGTTAATAAGGAAATCACTGCACACTCCAGGGTCCACCTATCTTTCCTTCGGAAGGTGTGCCTGGGAGTTAAACTGAGCAGAAACTGAAGGAAGGTTTCTTGCAGAAATCTGTTCCAAGTCCAACATTGTATTTTTCTAGCTTAGATCCAGATCAGCAAGATGCTTAAACCTCATTGCTTAAAAAACTGTGTTTTCTCAACCACTGTTTTAAATATTTGAGCCTATAATGGTGTCTTCATTCTATTCTAGAGACTGATAACAAAGGTTTGGTTTGGAAATTGTCCTGGTTTGAGTGAGAGCAGAACTGATTCTGTTCACTGATTTTACCTTTCAGCTCAGTTCTTCTAACTAACTGCACTGTCTGAAGTTAGCAGCCTGTTCTCACAGACAGTGTCTGCTTCTAGCAGTGATAACACCTCATGTTTGGAGTTACTACCAAGGATTGGTGTGCAGACCCAGGCCACTGCTGGATCTTGTGTACCACACTGGGGGTGCAGAGAGTGAAAGGCTGCACCTGCAGGGAGGAGCAGACAGGACGGGTGACCCTGAACTGACCAACGAGGGATTCCAGCCCATATATGGCATATTCAGTATAGAACTGAGGGATCTGGAGGGTTGTCACTCTTCTCCCCTCTTGGACCACTCTGCCAGCCTGGCTAGTTCCGTCAGTGAGAGCATGAGACTCTTAATCTCAAGGTTGTATGTTCAAGCCCCACATTGGGTGCCAATAAATCTATCACGGTTTAGGGTCAGGGCAGCCCCTTAGACCTATAACAGATGCTCTCTGTTAACTCCCCTCCCTCCCCCAAACAGAAAGAGGAAGTGAAGAAGGGAGAGAGACAGAAAAGGAAACCAGAATAGCTTTAATGAAAAGGAAAATAATAACACCTAAGATGGAATATATACAAATATATATAAAACCAGTATCAACCTCCCAGGATGGTAATTGCATCACTGTCACCACTGATGCTGTGGAGCAGGTACTGGGGAAGTCCCACGCTGGGCCCTGCAGCAGATGGAAGCTGTGTTCAGGAACCCATTGACCTCTGGGTTATGGGCCCAGCATGCTCCCACTTTACTGCCGGGGCCCAGGCTGGGACTCCCCCAGTGCCTGCTCCACAGCATCAGTGGTGACGGTGATGTAATTACCATCAGGGGGGTTGGGTTCCATACTGGTTTTGTATATATTTGTACATATTCCATTTTTTAATAATTATTAATTTAATTTTCATTCAAGCTGTTCTAGTTTCCTTTTCTAATCGCTCAGTCTCTCTCCCTTGTTCCCTTTCTCTTCCCCTTTGGGGAGGGAGGGGGGTTAACAGAGAGCGTCTGTTACAGGTCTAAGGTGCTGCCCTGACCTCAAACTGTGTCAGAAATCAAAATGTTATCTATATAGATCTAAGATACTGAAGGTTACTTCTGGATTAGCATTAAATTCCCACTATTAAATCTTAATTGTCCCTATTAAAATCTGAATTTGACTACAAAGCAGTATAGTGAAGGTTAAAACGACAAATTGATACATAGATACTGAAGGCAGTTTATGCCTAAAACTGTTCTGAAAACAGGCATCAAAGAAAAGCACGTGTCTGATAGGGATGATACAGTTGTACAGCAGCAGAAGTCTGCTTAAAGAGCTGTTTCTAATGGGATTAATCAAAAACTCACTGCAGATGAATGAAGTTAGAATTTGTGCATACTGTCATCCCACACTTTTCAACCTTACAAAGTTTGTACTAAGATGCTTCCTAAATTCTGTTTCAGGCTTTTCCTGGTAATTTCTGGTTCTCATCTGGAAACAAATATTTATTACAATTCTCACGATGCTTCCACTTTCAAAACAGCCTCCTTAATTTTGCCATCTCGTGCTATTTGCCTGGCTTCACTCAATTCAGTGGAAGTTTCTCAGTCAACTTCAGGTGTTTTCCTGAACTTCAGTCAATGATTCCAGAATTCAATTAACAGTACAGATGGGGTTTTATCTTTTGTACTCACCTAAACTTTATTTACAGATCATCCATTGTTTCTTTTTTTAAACTTCCACAATCATGTGTCAATGTCAGTAAGTGCCTTTCAACAGCAAGACAGAAACTGTTCAACATTCCTTGTGAAAATGTTGCAGTTTTTAAATTTACATAAGAAATTCTTAAAAACAAGTGGTGTATCAGGTTTTAGACAAAAACTCCTCAAGTGCTTCTGAAAAGTTTTATTTACTATTTCATGTACTACAAGCTTGTTTGTGTCTTGCTTTTTAAAAACTATTTAGGCCATAATTTCAAAATACTTGTAATACAAGCGAACTATCTTATAATTAAGCTCAGTTTAGATAGATGAATTTCTACTGTGTATAAATTTATGCTTTGCAAATTTTCCAACTTCGAATCCACTTCTATGACAACTCATCCTGATATGTGAAAAAAACAGTTACAGTTCTTGTTATGATAGTCTTTGCCCTGGATCTATATTATAACTCTGTGGTGAAACTGTTGAAACAGATTTTTCACCCAAATCCAAATAATCTATCAGTTCCTTTATATTGTTCTCAGCTCTTTCCCAAAGAAACCTGATATCCTCTGGCCTGTCAGAAGAAGCCTGAGAGACAAGACTGATGTTCTTCCAACAGACACACGGGATGATGGGGCTTAAATAAAAAATCCCAAAAGTTATTTGTTTTGATCCTTTCTTGATCAAAAATATCAAGTACTCAATACACTTTTCTTCCCACCATTAAAAAAAAAAAAACAAAAAACCCAAAGAAATTCAAAGGAAAAGGGAGATCAGAGCTGAGAAATTTAGAACTGCTGTGATGATATTGTCAATTGCACATGATTGACTTCTAGTGAATCACATAGCAACAGTGACGTATTTGGGTTTGGTTATATTTTCATGTAGTGATGCTGTTATGAAAAGTAGTGTCAGCTAGTGGTGGTATTCCACTTGCCACTTTGGACAATTAGTACCAGCTCACAAATAGCAACCATTATAATTTCCAAGACACTGGTACTGAAATGCTAAGAAGGTCTAGGTAGCATTTAAAATTTAAATAAGGGAGATTTGAACACCTAATCTGCAACACAATTTGGAGGATTCAAGCCACCAGGTCTCCTCATTTTTAAAATCACGGAGTCATACAACACAAGGTTGGAAGAGACCTTAAGGATCATCTGGTTCTCCATCTTCATTCCCCTGTTGTCCAGGAATGGTGCCTCTGCTCTCATCCTCATACGGCACCAAGAACAAAAGTATTTAGGATGACCATTGTTCCAAACTAGCAAAGATCTGGGGAAACTGATACTGCTCTTTGTCTTATGGAAGAGAAGATACAACATTAACTTCCAAGGTTTGTAAATCCAACATAAAATATTAGTCACACATAATTTCAGAAGAAAGGAAGGAATGAAATTTCATTATCATAAATAAATAAATAAGTCTTCAGTTAGATCTGCCTGTGGCAGTTCTGCCCACAAAATGTGAGAGTGTCTCTCAGAAAATCAGATTCCTATATTCAAGTGGTATGTCCTCATCAACAGCTTTGCTGAGAAAGTGGTAACCTTTCATGTTTATTTCATCCACTGCATTGTTTAGTCTTTATCGGTTTTTGTGGTATTGGCAGCTGAGGAAGTTTAAGGAACCCCAATGAATTCATTTGGCAACACAGCTCTCATACTTGTACCAGGCATTTGCAAATGCTCAGTGTGCCTGAAGCAATCTGAATGAACAGGATGAAAAAGTCTGCTGATAGAAATACTCACAAAGGCAAAAAGCAACTTGACTAGTTCAGTCTTAAAATAGAACCTTACAGCAGAAAGCAATCACCAACTGGAGTTGATAAACTATTGAAAATAAAACCCTCCATGAAAAATTTAATGCAGTTTTATTTCATGACATATATCAATCAGCCACAAAGCTGTCCAAATATTCTTTATGACAAAATATTTATTTTGAGATTTCTCTTGGTGATTTCATGCACTAGGCTGCATGCATGTTCATAGCAAGACTATTTCAGGCTGCCAGGAACTATTTTGCTCTTGAAGTTATTACGCTTCTTCCTCAAACTTGGGAAGAAGAGTTTGAGTGAGAAGACATGAAGAAAATTCAGTGAACAAAGTTGAAAACAAAACAGATCTATGGAAACAGCTCATGTTTGGGTACATAGGAATTGTCACGCAGTCCAGAAGTGGAAGATCTGCCTTTCAGCAGCTGGAGTCAGCAACAGGAGGAGCCTGACCACTGCCTGAGCTTTAAAGTGGGTTACTACCAAAAAATTTCTGTTGGAATTTTTGTTTACTAATCCCATGTACCAGGGATTTGCTTCACTTGCAAGGCAAAGGGGTTTGGCTTTTTGTTTTCCTTCCAAATGTCTGGGAGATTGTTGTTAGAAAGGTTGCTTGCCTCTATGTTTGTTTTGGATTATTTCTCTTCATCTTAATACTCCCTGTGCAAGAGTGTTCTCTCCTGCCATGAAATTCCACTCATTAGACCAATTGCCATATATGCCAAGCTGCGTTGGTTTTCATTGAGTCGTGTCACAAATTAGTTACATGGCATAGCACATCACCTAAGACCTGCTCTTGCTACAATGAACAAGATCTGAATTTTCAGCCAAGAGATCTGAGGTTTTTTTGAAGCAAATTCATGATTTTCAAATGATCAGGTAAGAAGCCCAATGACTTTTTCTTCCAGCTAAGCGTACTCAGAAACCTGTCAGTTAATAGCATTTAATTTGGAAGATAATTCATAGGTCACAAGAAAGCCTTCAAAATAACAACCAAGATTATATACTTAAACAGGCCCTTTCTAAGACACTCTATACAGAAACTAAATAAAATAATACTTATCTAGTGATTACTCGATTAGAGGCAATATTAAATCATTCTCATGTCAGGGCAGCAAGGAGATTGCTTGGATTAAGTGCGTGAATTTCTAAATAGGTGAAAATAAAGATCAAAAAGGTAGCATGGCTTTCTTCTTTGGAAAAGAAAAGTAGAAGAATTTATTCACTGAGAAGGGAAAGAGTCAGTGATTAATATTCTTCTGCTTAGAGAGCCACACTGTCCTCTGACATCAAAGCCTGCTGCCCACCTGGAGCAGGAAGCTAACACTACGGAACTGTTCTGTTTCCTTACACTGACTGTTGATAGCTGTCACCCAGATTTCTAGTCACAAAATAAAAGAAAAAAGTTAATCTTTTTCACTGAATTGCCTCATGTGGGCATAACAGGAGAGAAACTGTCCTCTCTGATTTGGGAGGAAGGCAACTAGGTATGTGTTGTGAAATGGTTTTTTTGGGCTTTAGGCATGTTCTCCAGAAAAGACGGGTGAAAGGATGGTCTTAATGTGCTCTCAAGGCACTGTCACATCACAGGGGAAGGGATAATTCAGGAGAGCAAGAAACAACAACTAGTAACTTAGGAGCGAGTTAATTGTCTCATAATTTGATGGACCATATGTCTGGGCAGGCTTGTTCTGTTTTCAGTGCTGTCACGCAGAGATGCACTGAAGTATCAGAAACATGGAAATATTTCACCCATCTGCAAGTGTCGTATTGCGTCAAGCTATGCATAGCAGAACAATTGAGCTGGCAAAGGCACAATGTATCTGTCCTCACACCAATTAACATAAAAGAAAGGGAATAACATACTAATTTAAAGAGCTAGTCAGCAAGTTAGTAGACTGTATCTACGACAGGTGTTGGAAATAAAATATTTGAAGAAAGAAATTCCCTTCTAATTTACATCGATGTAACAAACCTGAGACAAAGACAAGAATATTTTCACCTGCTGATTTTATGTCTTGAGATTTTATTCTTCATTTTTTATTTGCACAGCCATAAAAGCTAACTGATCAATGTTTTTCCAAAAGAAAAGTGTCTCCTCTTCAAAGCAGAGCAAACCAGAAGAGCAGGGGAGCTGCTTTGTCTGAAAGCTGGGTAAGACTTCAGTCTTGCAGAGATTGAGAGCACAAAGTTTGTTGACGGAAATGGATAAAATGCAAGGTCTTTCAGATTTCAAAGCAAAGGGAAGGGAGCTTTGGGTTTTGGTTGATAGGACAGGATCAAGTAAGTAAGGAGAAAAACAAGGATGGTAACCTTTGAGCAGTGGACATTTTCTCACTGGCACATTTTGGAAGATGGAAAAATTTCCAAACTTCCCCCCCTGTCTCTTGGGTACCATCAAAAAAATGGTGGCTTCAGACTGGAAAAGCCATGCTAATGCAAAGGCTGCTACCCCAGAAAGATCAATTTCTTCACCATCAGCTGAGAATGAAACTACCACAACATCAGAAGAGAATCTGAGTTTTGATTAAGCCATTTTAAAGTGAAATCCCCCTGAGAAATGGCACACAGAAAAAGCAAGAAAAAGCTGAGGACAATTTAAACCATTTAGTGGGGTTGTTGTCACCAATGACAGCATTATTACAGAGCAGCAGAGTGCCAGCAAGGACAGAGAACAGCTGAAGGTTACATTTATTGGAAGGGTTTTCCTCCCCTCCCTCTTCAACTTCACCCTGCATTTCTGTGTGTGGAATGAAAATACATTTTCAACCTCTTTTAAGGCCGTCCATATTCCACCTATTACAGAATGTTGCTCCAACCATAAACAAACAAATGGACAACCAATGCTGCCACTTGTGCTAAGCAAATGGTTAAATTGTATGTATCGTTTATTTCCTACAACATCCCTCAAAACGTGTAATACTTCTTTGTCCTAGCACAATACACACTTGATAAGAATTTGTGAGCAGGAAAAAGCAGAAATCGATAAGAAGAATAATCTGGATAAACCCCCAACTTTTCAATGAAGGTTGAAATCATTTAAAAATTGACTCCTTCCAAAAGAAGAAAAGCCATTTATCAGCGCACAGCAAAATTAAAAAGATAATCAGTAAGACAGTAAAGTCACAGGAAAAAAAAAAACCCTGAAAATAAAAGGTATCAACACATGTGGAAACTTTAGCAATAACTTCTTTTTGACTGTCCACGGAGCTACATCACACTGCAAATTTTGAAATATGTGTCCAGAAGGGATGATTTTTTCCTCTGAATGATCTGTAACCCACATGTTAAAGATGCTAGGCTGTTTGTTTCAAACACATTATCTGCACAAAATCTTTTTCTTGCTGTCAATCATAACAAATTCAGTAGCCATCACTGGGAAAGTGAAGAAGGACAACTCAGCAGAGATTGAGCTGATGCTTGTCAAAGTAATTGGGACACACATGGTAATTTGGAGGGCACTGAACCAGGCTCTTGTGGCTGAGGCCAAAAGCATTTGTCTGTGCAGAAGTTACAGTCAGACACTATCATCTGAGGCATTTTTGTAGTGCATGTGGGAGTAAATCTATTTCCTCAGTATAAAAAATGACAACTGTGTGTGTTTTACCAATGCAAGTGTTTCCTGGGGAGGGAGGCAAAAAGGGGAGAGAATGGGAAGAACTCACCCACACAAACATCTCATCAAGTGTCTGGCCTTAAGGACATCATGTGAATGTCTAAACTCACTGTGTGATGGGGAGAAAAAGGTCTGTATCTCTGTGGAGTACTCCCGTGTGGGTAAAGACACAACTCTGGTTGTATCTTTAAAATAAAAATACGTCTTTAAAGATACAACTCTTTGGTCCCCAGACTATTCTTGAAAAGAAGCAGAGGAGAATCACATCCCAACCCAGCCCACAGGACAGCTGCAAATTCAGACTGTATTCCCTACTGCCAAACATCTGTCCATTTTGCAGCGAGCTAACCGATCTGGCAGCAAATTTTTTGTAGGAACTACAACACCATAACACAAGTGCTTTGCATAACCATCACATCCTAAGGGGATAAACTGGCTTGTGCTTTGGGCTGAATATGACTCACCTGCAGAAGCCATAGCAGGCTACAAGCTTCAGTTTGAAGCAAAATACCCTTGTTTTCAGTGTTGCAGAAGCTGTGTGGTTTCAACATGGTCTGCTGGACACAGGGTTGGACATTAAGAACAACCTTACACCAAGGGAGCATGGCAAGAGTCAGAGCAGGACTAGGATTTTGCTGGACTAGGATGCTGACCTACCTTGAAAAGCAGTGGCTCATTTTCAGACAGCAGCAAGCAGGGAAATGCTCTGCCCTGTATGTCATGACTGCTCTGGAGGAGGTATCGCATGCACCTCACTGCACTGTAACCCGTGCTAGTGGCCACTTAATGACATGCCTCCATCATCAGATGGACACCATTGTCCTTTGTTAGAAAAATGTGACAATGTTGAGTAGCAGAAACTGATAGGAAACCTGTGAGAAGAGGCACATCCAGAGCTGGCATTCAGAAACAAAATGCTTTGATAGGGAAAAGGAAAAACAAGTTTGTGGTTTCCCAGAGTTGACTACTCTCTTGGCCTGGAGTAGTCAACACCCTCCTGAGTAAGGGCATACTCAGGCTCAAACAAAAGAAATTTTCAAATGGTTCTGCACTATTTTTGTGAGTGCTTCTGCAAGGGCACAAATTGAGAAGGCAATGTCAGCAATGAGAAGGGGACAATGCACACCACCTTGTGATTGTTGCAGGTTTCTCGCAGAGCTAGCACACTGGCTTGCAGACAGGTAAATCAGGATGGATGAAAATAGTGGGAAGGAAGGAGTCACCCAGTGCATTTGCTTTTTTCCTCAACCCTTTTGTTTGGTCTTCCATAAGGTAACAGACTTTTATCACTGCAGCCATGTCAGCCTGCTCTGGCTAACCACCCACGTTTCTGTTTGGGTTTTTTTGTATCCAAAGAACAGAAAATCAATCTTGTGAAGCCTTTGAAGCCTTTGATGTTCCCTCACTGTGCTTCAAATAGCTATCATACAGCTATCTGCTATACATACACATTGCAAGACGGATGCTTTGTTATCCATACTGAATTGTGCACTCTGCATCTCAGAGTGGAGCTCATTCTAAGAGGTGGTCACTAAAAAACAAATCCAATTATATGATTTCTCTGTACAAAACACACCAGCAGAATTCTAGCCTTTTACCAGTCATTGTGTTACTTTCTCAATTCCACAAAAACCTTGACTCAAGTCCTTTAAACTGTGAACACTTGAGAGTACTTGCTTAGAATAGGGGAAAAAAAAGACAATATTCAGGTAAGCTTGTCAGCTTAGTACACTACCTGTTTTATTTTCCACAGCCTGCTAGTGAACTTGTTCACCAGCAAATGTTTCCAAATAAACAGGATTCCTTGTAAGAAATCATAAGAGCATATGAATGTGCAGTAATTTATACAGTCATAGGGCAGAAGCAGACATCAGGACATAGGCCATAGGCATTCAGTCTAAATGATCCAGTCTCAGCATGAATGTTAAAGAATGAAGATAAGCTGTCCGTAAACCCCATAAAGAAATAATTCACTGTATAGTTTTGAATAATTAAATATTGGATATCCAGGAACTTTTTGAAGCAATTTTGCAAATAAAAGCACACAGAATTTCTAAATGCATTGTTTTAAAAAAAACATTATCCAACTTAATGGAGCACAAATGGAAGCATTTTTTAAATGTCTCAGTATTTCAGCTTTTTTTTTTTTTTTTTTTTTTTTTTTTTTTTTTTTTTTTTTTTTTTTCTGGTAAAGAACACCCTCTCCTAGGCATTGTGAGCCTATGTACACCAGGTAACACAAAATAAAGTAAATAGCTTTTAACTGGATCAGTTGTGAATACAGTAACAAAAATAAAGGAAAAACCTCCAGGAACTGTACACAGGCATTTCTGCATCCACAAAAATGCAACAGCATAAGCAGGTGGAAACCAGGTTGTCTTTGACCCATAACTAATGCTGATCAAACCATTACATCTGCTTTCCTATATGTACACAGGTGAAATTAGATAGTTGGCTGAAATATTCATGAATACACTGCTCATGGCCAAAGTGAACAATATGGATTCCTCAACAGTCTTTAATTTCTGAAATTACCATCATGTGTGTTGTTCTAAAAATAGGCACAAAGAGAAAATGATGCTGTTGTGAAGATGTGGAGACAAGGCATAGATAAACTTGCCGGGGATGAATCAATTACCCATGAGAAACTAAGTGTAAACATGCTGTAGTTAAAAGCTCCACAGCTTTGTCTTCATGCAGAATCTTCACTAGGATCATGAATTTGCAGGAGTTAACTCTCTTTTTTTTCTGATTGTTGAAATGACCTACAAAATATGCCTGAAGCCATAGAGGACATATGTGGCTGAATATTCACATACTTTCCATGTGCCCACAAAGCGCTCTAAACTTGAATTATCATTGCTCTTGTGAAAGTGGTAGCAAAACTATCTATTTCAGCCATATCTAGTTATTGAGTACATTTAAATGCTTCCACACCACATTTCAGTGGAAATCCTTACTTCAAATTTAGTAAACTCAAAGTTTACTTGGCTATGGAAAACAGGATTTAGCTATATTTTACAGAAATATTTTATTTACTGAAACTTTTATTAGTTTTAACAGCTTCATGATTTAATAGAGCACTGTGCAATTTAATTTGAAGGAGAATTATATCCTGCTTTTAACCATTGTAAGGGTAGAAAACTCACTGTCAAGCTCATGATGATTTGATTGGTGTTTAATTTAGTTTAGTACAATAATATCCAAATGCAGCAATGTATGACAACATTTACAATTGGGTCAGGCCATCTGAATGAAATGAAAGCACCATTAAGCCCAATGAAGGATGTGCCTGTGCATCCAATACAGTAAGCGTTTGAAACTGCTTGTTCGAAGTCAGTGACACACTTTTGTGCTTTACTGATTTAGTAGTCATTCTCAGTGTTACTGTTATCCATAGGACCCTGAGGATGTCCTGCTCTCTGTGCTTTGTCGATGAATGGGTATATGTAGCTAAAATGTTACCTACGTGAACCTTTCACATACATTTAGGAGAAAGACGTTGAAAATTAAGAGTGAATTAGTACCCATTTCTGGTAACCACTCAGGTAAGTTTAGCCACATGGCTACCTGATGCTGAAGAGTTAAAAAACCCCACCGTAAATACTGGTATATGCAGTTTGGAAATAAAAAAATCTCACAACCTTGTGTTCTGCTATGCCAAATGTGATGCTGGCTAGATGCTCACCTGTGCCATGAAAAACAGATCTCTTTTTGTTTAATGGAGAGCACTTGACTAAGCAGCAGAAGAGCCTGGAGAGAGCCTCTGGAAAAACAGGACCTGGAATCATGCCCTTATTACCACTTTGTGCAGTGTAACTTGAAATCATACAGAGGAGTCAACTGTTTCAACTGACATTCCTATGGAAATAATATGCACTCTTTTCCCACAGAGCAGAAGGAGACCTTTATATTTCAGCCTGTCAGCAGTCTTGCTGGCAAACTGTGTGCACCATAGGTACTGATACCTAGCAGCTCTTTTTCCACCCTCACTAAAATAACTTCACAATAACTTCTTGAACTGCTTATCTCACAGCCTCCATACAACAACTCATTCCATGGTTAGATGTCAAACTCCAGGCTCTTTGGTGAAGCTGAGCCTGCCTTTGTACAGTCAATGGTTCAAAATCCCCTCTTAACTCCCTCAGAAACAGTCAATTCCAATATGGAGAGAATGAAAATTTAAGAAACAACACTGTGTTTTAGTGCATTGGAGGTGAATAGGGAATGGACAATAAACAACCAAAAGCAAGTGAGGTTCATTCACAGTTTATCCCTTCTTCTGATAAGTCAGATTCCATGCTTCAGTTAAGCAAAAACTGGAAAACACTTGGTGACTTAGAAACTCATTCTCTGTCTGGTTGAAAATCCCTCCTTTTTCAAGACACAGCAAACCTGAAACCTTTTTCTTTTCCACCTTGCAAAAGCAAGAAAAGTCTCTGGTATTATCAAACCATCAACAGCACACTCGTGATCATGGTATTTGATGATGTGAATGGGTTTTCACTGAGCTATTTGCTTTATAAATCTGATTTATGCCATGATTGTGTTGCCCAAGCCACCAGCTATATATTCATTAACATTCCAATTAACAAAAGTGCACTTACAGCTGCAAAAAGTGAGCATCCTCAGTAACACTTACTGGTTTTACTGCATTTACCAAACCACAAAAAGAATATAACCAGGAAAAAAGTGATAGACAGTATACAACAGACTTTCTGAAAAAAAAGATGACCATTAGTACATTTCCCTCAAAGCCTCCAGAAAACTCCAGAAAAAGGCTTGTGTGCTTTTATCTTAAAAAAATGTATCTGAGTGGAGACATTCAGGATGAGGCATAATGCTGCCTGCCAAAAAACATAAAGGTATTACCCAAGCCAAACATGCTGGGCATGAGGAAGGAATTCCCTTGCCCTAAGGAACGTTGACCCCATGTGTCTATCAAATGGTGTAAATTTCAAACAAATGTCAGAATGCATCAGCAGAAAGAAGGGGGGTTGGGTTCAAGACTGGTTTTGTATATATTTGTATATATTCCATTATTAATAATTTTAATCTTCATTAAAGCTGTTCTAGTTTCCTTTTCTAATCGCTAAGTCTCTTTCCCTTATTCCCTTTCTCTTCCCCTTTAGGGAGGGAGGGGGGTTAACAGAGAGCGTCTGTTATAGGCCTAAGGGCCCGCCCTGACCCTAAACCATGACAGGTGTACAGGCATTGCAGGGAGGTATTTTTTTTCCCATCTTCTGCTCTTACTTTTCCCTTTCCATTCATGGGTGAAATGTATTAATGATGCTTAGGATTTATATTCTCACAGAGTACTTTTCCTTTTCCTTTCCTTATTCCTTTATGTGGGTGGAGAGGCAACTGTTATTTCTAGGGCAGAAGCAAAAAATTTGAGAAAACACATTTTCTGAAAAGTGTTTTCTTGGGAAAGAAGAAGAGTAAGGAAAGTAATACCTTAAAAAAAAAATTCATATTTTTTAATTTTCAAAAAGACAAATGAAAAGTATTTCAGGTAGCAATGAAACTAGATGTAAAGGTTTGTTTGGGAAGTGGAGAGAGGTATTCAGCTATGAAATTCACTCAGATAAGTCTCTGTGGAGGGTTACTGTACATCCTTTTAAAGATGTACTTGTATTGGGTCTGGCTGAGCTGCTGGGCAGCTTCCTAGGATGGTTGTCACCTCCTGTAGTCTGGGACCTTACCCCCAAACAGGCAAGCAACCCTGTCAAGCTGACACAGCATCTAATAGAGGGGTGCCTTGTCTACCCCGATGAGAACCAGCAGCTCTTAGCACTGTACTGGGGCCTGGCCTGTGCCTACCGAGCCACAGTTGAGTACCTCTCAGAGGACTGTGGTTGAGGCAGGGACCCAAACTGCCTCCAAAGACACCCGAGTTGAGATAGGGACTGCAACAACTACAACTGCCAAAGTAGCCCCAGTAGTGAAAAAGAAGCAGTGGACAAGGAGAAAAACAGGCACCTACCCTCAATTAATGAGGGATGAGGAAGAGGAAGAAACACACGACCAACAAGCTGGACACTCAACAGGGAGACTGGAGGAGGGAGTAACAGAATTGAAGCAGGAGGCAGAAACCACCCGGTCCCTGTCTTCATCAGAACTTCGAGACCTGAGGAAAGATTACAGCCGCCAGGTAGGAGAATGGATTGTTACCTGACTGCTTCGATGCTGGGATACTGGGGCTGACAGCCAACAGCTGGAAGGTAAGGAAGCCCAACAGCTCGGCTCCCTTGATAGGAACTCTGGCATTGAAAGAGGAATTGGAAAAGAGGCAGCAATTTTCAGTCTCTGGAGACAGCTCCTTTCAAGTGTCAAAGCAAGATATCCATTCAAGGAAGATTTAATGAATGCCACCTCCTCAGGAAAGTGGTCCACTGCTGATGTAGGTATCCAGTACCTGAGGGAACTAGCAGTACTGGAAGTCATCTATGGGAATTTAGATAAAGATGAGCATCCTAAAGATCCAGAGGATGTTCAATGTACAAGGGCTATGTGGAGGAAAGTGATTAAGAATGCACCGGCATCATATTCTCCATCTTGGCAGCAATGTACTAGCCACAGATGGATAATCTAACTATGGAAACTGTTTATTCCTGGCTTCAGAACTTTGAAGAGAGTCTTGGCACCTTCATGTCCCTAAGGGCTAGTGTCTTGGATATTAGGAGTACCCCAAGGAAGCAGTCAGTCAGAGGGAAATGGAGCCCAAGGTGTATGCCATGTGGTGCACTCTGGTTCTTTCTGCGTGACCAGGGGGAGGACATGAGGAACTGTCATGGCAAACCAACCTTTAAGCTGGAAGCCTGTGTATGTGAACTGAGAGGGAAGACAGCCTTTAAAAAGGGGCCATCGAAGAAGACCGTTAATGCAGTCAGTGTTGAAACACAAGAAGGCAATCGACGATCTCGCAGATACGGGAAGACTAAAATCACCTCCACCAAGCCTGGTGACGGGACTTCTGGTTTGATGCAGCAAGGGTCAGACAGTGAATATTCTGATCAGGAGCAGGAATAGAGGAGCCCTGCATCCAGACAGGTGGAGGAAAAGGACAACTGGATTTACTGGACTGTGTGGATCTGATGACCTGGCACGTCAGATACACAAAAGTACAAGCCTTGGTTGATACAGGTGCACAGTGCACCTTAATGCCATCAAAATACAGAGGAGCTGAGCCCATAAGCATTTCTGGGGTGACAGGGGGATCTCAGCAGTTGACAGTATTGGAGGCTGAAGTGAGTCTGACTGGTAGGGAGTGGTGCAAACACCCCATTGTGACTGTCTCAGAAGCGCTGTGCATCCTTGGCATAGATTATCTCAGGAGAGGCTATTTCAAGGATCCAAAAGGATACCGGTGGGCTTTTGGTGTTGCTGCCTTGGAGGTGGAGGAAAGTGAACAGTTGCCCACCTTGCCAGGTCTCTCAAAGAACCCTTCTATAGTTGGGCTGATGAAGGTTGAAGAACAGCTGGTACCAATGGCTATGGTGACAGTGCACAGGCAGCAATATCTCACCAACAGAGATTCGCTGATCCCTATCCAGGAATTGATTCGCAAGCTGGAGACCCAGGGAGTGATCAGCAAAACTCATTCATGTTTCAACAGCCCCATATGGCCTGTGCAAAAGTCAAATGGAGAATGGCAATTGACAGTGGACTATCATGGTCTGAATGAAGTTACATTGATGCTGAGTGCTGCTGTGCCAGACATGCTAGAACTTCAGTATGAGCTGGAGTCAAAGGCAGCCAAGTGGTACGCCACGATTGACATTGCTAATGCATTTTTCTCCATTCCCATAGCACCAGAGTGCAGGCCACAGTTTGCCTTCACCTGGAGGGGAGTCCAGTACACCTGGAATCGATTGCCCCAGGGGTGGAAACACAGCCCCACCATCTGTCACAGACTGATTCACACTGCACTGGAGAAAGGTGGGGCTCCAGAGCACCTCCAGTACATCGATAACATCATTGTATGGGGCAACACAGCACAAGTTTTCAAGAAAGGGAAGAAAATAATTGGAATCCTCCTGGAGGCCGGTTTTGCTATAAAGCAAAGCAAGGTGAAGGGACCCGCGCAGGAAATCCAGTTCCTTGGAATAAAATGGCAGGATGGGCATCGACACATCCCAATGGACATGATCAATAAGATAACAGCAATGTTTCCAAGAACCAACAAAAAGGAGACACAGGCTTTCCTGGGTGCTGTGGGTTTCTGGAGAATGCATATTCCAGATTGCAGCCTCATTGTGAGCCCACTCTACCATGTGACCTGGAAGAAGAATGACTCTAACTGGGGCCCTGAACAGCAACAGGCCTTTGAACAAATTAAACAGGAGATTGTGCATGCTGTAGCCCTTGGGCCAGTCCGGACAGGACCAAATATCAAAAACATACTCTACAGCGCAGCTGGGAAGAATGGTCCTACCTGGAGCCTCTGGCAGAGGGCACTCGGGGAGACACGAGGCCGACCTCTGGGTTTTTGGAGTCGAGGATACAGGGGATCTGAGGCCAACTATACTCCAACAGAAAAGGAGATACTGGCAGCATATGAAGGAGTTCGAGCTGCCTCAGAAGTGATTGGAACAGAAGCACAGCTCCTCCTGGCACCCCGACTGCCAGTGCTGGGATGGATGTTCAAAGGGAGGGTCCCAGCTACACACCACGCAACTGATGCCACATGGAGCAAGTGGATTGCATTGATAACGCAACGGGCTTGAATAGGGAACCCCAGTCACCCAGGGATCCTGGAAGTGATCACGAACTGGCCAGAAGGCAAAGATTTTGGGATGTCGCCAGAGGTAGAGGTGAAACGTGCTGAGGAGGCCCCACCATACAACACATTATCAGATGATGAAAAGCAATACGCCCTGTTCACTGATGGGTCTTGTTGCATTGTAGGAAAACATCGACAGTGGAAGGCTGCTGTGTGGAGTCCCCTACGACAAGTCATTGGAGTTGCTGAAGGACACGGTGAATCCAGTCAGTTTGCAGAAGTGAAAGCCATCCAACTAGCCCTAGATATTGCCAAGTGAGAAAAGTGGCCAGTGCTCTATCTCTACACTGACTCCTGGATGGTGGCAAACGCCCTGTAGGGGTGGTTGCAGCAGTGGAAACAGAGCAACTGGCAGCGCAAAGGCAAACCCATCTGGGCTGCTGGGCTGTGGCAGGACATTGCTGCTCGGATAGAGAACCTGGTGGTGATGGTGTGCCATGTGGATGCCCATGTGCCCAGAAGCCGGGCCACTGAAGAACATCAGAACAACCAGTGGGCAGACCAGGCTTGGCAGTGGTTCAGGTGGATCTGGATTGGCAGAAGAAGGGTGAATTATTTATAGTGCGATGGGCCCATGACACCTCAGGTCATCAAGGAAGAGACACGACCTATAGATGGGCTCGAGATCAAGGGGTGCACCTGACCATGGAGACTATCACAGAAGTCATCCACAAATGTGAAACATGTGTTGCAGTCAAACAAGCCAAGAGGTTAAAATCCAGTGGTATGGAGGACATTGGCTGAAATATAAATATGGAGAGGCCTGGCAGGTTGATTGCATCACTCTCCCACAAACCCGCCAGGGTAAGCGCCACGTACTTACAATGGTGGAAGCAACCACTGGGTGGCTGGAAACGTACCCGGTGCCCCATGCCACTGCCCGGAACACCATCCTGGGCCTTGAAAAGCTGTTGACTGGGCTGTTTAAAACCACATTAAAAGCATTAGGGGGTGGGACCCTTAAACAATGGGACAAACATCTAGCAAAGGCCACCTGGTTAGTTAACACCAGAGGATCTGTTAGCCGTCCTGGCCCTGCCCAAACAAAACCCCTGCCTGTTGTAGGAGGAGATACACACCCGTGTTATGACTGCCAGTGCTCACAAGGCACCAAAGGCTGGGGGGGGTGAAAGATGGGGGAGGGGATACAGCTGACCAGTGGGATATTCCATATCATATGATGTCAACTCAACTATAAAGGGAGAGGACAGGAGGAGGATGGGGTGGCATTCGGCTTTGTCCTCCAAGCAACTGCTATGTGTTCCTGGAACCCTGCTTCCTGGATTTGGCCTGACATTGCCTGCGGATGGGAAGCAGAGAATAACGTCTTATCTATCATAACCCACGGCTCTTTGCGCCTTATTCTCTCCCAGTGTGCCGTGCTGATGGGTGTTGGGGGGGGAGTGATAGAAGGGCTTGGTGGGCACCTGGTACTGTGTGTCAGGGTCAACCCACCACAGTACTCAAGGGTTTTCATTAATCTTTCTGCAGGTGACAGGAGAAAGAATATTTAGCTCCACACTAGAAAACAGGAATGTTTTGTTATGAGTTTTCTGGCCTAATATTCAGTTCTTTAATGAGGATCTATAAACAGATCTTCAGAATTCCCCCAAAAATTTTGTTTGTCAGACCAGGAGGTGAACACTTGAGACAAAGTATGATGTTTGTGCAAATTAGAGGTAAATAGGATAATGACCCTAACATCTCCAAGTAACTCCCACCTACTCTGAGGCTAAAGGGATTTTTCCTTTTATCTTCTTTCTGAATTAAGAATCTTGTTTCTTCCTGGGTGATTTCAATCAAAAATTGTATCCAGAGATGAACCCAGGGTCGATGGATATTAGAGTCTTACCTTGATCTACTGTAGAGGCAGAATGGAGATCTCAGCTCTGATTTGAAACACGTGAATACAAAGTAAGTCTGGAGAGAAAGTATCTGCCATTTGTCTTCCCAGACAAATGCAAGCATCATCAGGATATCAGATCAGAGAACACTGTCATCTTGTGAAACCCCCTAGCTAATTTAAAGGTTTGCAGAGTCTGCAAAACACGCTTCTGCCTTTCCCCACATTCCCTGTAACAGCTCTAAAAACCTGCTAGTGTGTGATCTCCTCCTGCTTCCATTTCTTCCAGTTATGGCACGCCTCCCAAAGGAGGAAGGGTCCAGCTGAGGACATGAGTTCTCCCTGATCATACTCACCTATCTATACAGATCATTAACTAATTAAGTCTGGTGCCTCTTCAGTCACACAGGTGGGCACCATGCTTTTCAGTATATGGCTGTTTGCAGGGATCCTCTTTCAACTCTTCATCAGTAAAAATAATGGACAGATTTTTCCTCCTGAAGTGGGCTGCTCTTTCAGTGTTATCTGTGACCATGACCTTGGCCATGAGTTTGTGTTGTCCTCTCTTTTCAGAGAACATCTTTAATGTATATTCTTACACTGTCTCCTCACCCACACAGTGCTGCATAGGACAGCTACAGAATGTCTTGAACAAACACGGCTGGTCCTCAGTTTTCAAGATAATAAGATGGCTCTGCTCTAAGACTAGTCCGTGGTGTGGTTTAATCTAATATAAATCTCCGCAGCCATTGACTCTAGTTGTTTTCCACCAGCCCTCATGGGCTAGCAGTGGGAGTTCTACAGACCACATCACAGAACTGATCATCCTACAAACTCTTCCTGCCTACCCATTTGGTGTTAGTTTGAGAATGGATCATTTCCCTAGTAAAAATTTAGATGTAGGTTCTTGGAAGTCTATGCCATCTTCATAAAGTCAATGGTAGGTGGAGAGTAGCAGACAAAACAGCTTTCTGTGGCAGCCCAGATTTACCTAATTACAGTGACTGTGTGTCGCTGTTTATGCCGGGAGCGGAGAGACGCAGCAACATATAAGTT